>JAJIBD010011381.1:0-45944 GCA_021461705.1 Cryptotis parvus
CATGTTAAATGAGGTCATGCCCCCTTCTGCTCTCTTGGCTGAGGCTGCTGCTGTTGGGATGTGCATGGCCTCACTTGGCTGTAATCCCAGAATCCTAAAACCAGGGCCATCCGCGAGGGTCAGCGGTGACGAAGGACATCACCCGAGGATGAGACTGGAGGTCTCCCCCATGGTGCCCTCCCCAGCTGAGTCAGGTGTGCACAGAGCCCAGCCAGGCTTGGGGGCTCTCTCAGACCACAAGCCTGCAGATGAGCAGGGGCTGGAGCACTGGGCAGGGAGAGAGGCAGTGGGCCCTGGAGAAGCAGGGTCTGATTCCACCCTCTCCCAGGGCCAGGAGTACCTTTATCCCGTCACTGGCATCTCCACTGCTGACTGGCTGGTTCACTGCCCATGATGGTCATGTTGCTGGCACCAGCTGCCCCTGCCCTAGGGGTCAGGCAAGAAGGCGCTGCTGTGAGGTTCTGATCCAGCTCCCGGGGTGGTGCAGCCTATCACCCCGAGTGGGCTGTAGACTCAGTGGGTTCTTTGTTCTCCCCTGCCCACCCCCGACTGGGTTCCCAGGGCCCTGGCCTTGTCCTTCTGCACTGAATCAAAGGCTGGGCTTCAGCTCTGCCTGGCAGCGGTTTACCAGGTTGGAGTAAGATGCAATGCAGGGCACAGACATGAAAAGGCAAACCCACTGCAGTGAGTGTTTCTGCGCCAGGCTCTCTGGGGTCCAGATGAGAAAGGAAACCCCAACCTGAGAAGGGAATGAGGCACCCAGTAAAGTGATGGCCAGGGATAAAGGGTCACGGCCACTGGCCAGAGGTGACTCCATGATCTGGTTGCAGCCCCCCTTGCAAGAAAGAAACCACAGCACTTCCCAATTTCCCTTCTTTCAGTGAACAAAATGCACTCCCCACGCCCAACTACAAACTACTGCCTCCTGCTGCCCTTTTCAGCACCCAGGGGTGATATCCCTCAGAAGCAGAAGAAGTTTCTCTCAGAGAGGCCTGGGCAGTGGTGAGTGAGCCCAATCCTTGGCGCTGGAGGAAAGGGAGCAGAACTTGGAGGAAAGAGGATCAGCTACCAAGGCCCTGGACAGCAGCTCTGGAAATCAGAGTCCAGTGGGCTGCAGGACTTGTTAAGGGCACCAAGGGTGGTACTCTATGCTGTACCCAGAAGTGGGTGTGCTTCATTCTGGGGGTGGTAGGAGACGCCACATAGTCCTGAAGTGACCCTTGGGGCCAGGATGTGGGTCAGTGGGAGGGCACTGGCCTTGCAGGGTGAAGCCCACTAAGATATGAAGGGCTGTAGTGCACGCAGCATGTGGACTGGGTCCTGGGTTTGATACATCACGCCAATCACCCCTTACATACACACACACACACACACACTCATTGGTGGGTCAAAAAGATAGTCTAGCAGGCCAGCCACCTTTCTTGCACAAAGCCATTTCAGGTTCAGCTCTTGGAACTCTCTATGGTCCTCCAAGCCCTGCCAGGAGTTATCCCTGAGTGCAGAGCCAGGAGTAAGCCCCTGAGTATCATCTGATGTGATTTTCCTCCCACCCCACACTCCTCCCCTAAAGAAAGAAAAAAAGATAAGACTCTTATGATTGGATATAACCTTCGACAAATATTTCCCAATTGTGTTCTTTAAAAAATTAGGAGCAGGGGCCGGAGCCTGATAGCCCAGCGGGTAGGGTGTTTGCCTTTGCACGTGGCCGGCCCAAGCCGGTCCGGGTTCCATCTCCAGCATCCCATATGGTCCCCCCGAGCACTGTCAGGAGTGATTCCTGAGTGCAGAGCCAGGAGAAACCCCTGAGCATTGCCGGGTGTGACCCAAAAAGCAAAAAAAAATTAGGAGCAGTCACAGCACTGCTAAAGGGACATGTGGTGCCAGGAATCAAACCCAGGCCCCTGTATGCAGAGCAAGAGCTCAGCCCTTTGAGCCCCTCCCCCAGCCCTCTAACTGCTTTCACAATCAAGGATATTATAATATGTAATGATTTTATACACTCCATTCCCTCTGAGGTTCAGACAGAATCTTAGTGATCCTGGCCTCTTTGTATTACGTGGAAATTCATCACATCTAAACATCCCAGCCTTCTCCAGTGTTGACATTTTCCAGAAACATTTCTGCAAATAGCTGAATTAACTGGGTTAGGAAGCATTCCGTCTGAGTAAGCTGCATCCTCCAAACACACAGAGACCCAATCTAAGACTCCTTCAACACCTAACCCCCAAACAGGGGTGATTACAACTCAAGTAGATAACATCATTTGCCTAAGTTTCCTTCAGTGAAGGGCTGAACTCTCTGAGTGACCTTGGCTCTATTTCTTTACACACAGTCATAAAGCTGTCACATCAGGGCGTCCCAGCAGCCTCCTGCCTCCCTCTCACTAGTCCCCACCCCCACCCGAGAAACCAACATCCAGATGGCTTTCAGGAGCAATCAGGTCTCCCTGTTATTGGGCTTTGTGTACTCCAACGTGACCAATATGCTCTTCCTGCCCAGCTCATTCTGCTCAGCGGTACATGGCTTCAATACCATGTTCTCAGATGCTGGGTGACTGCTGTGTTTCACCGCTGCAATGCATCCCACTGTCCCTTTCTAGGCCCTCCTGAACACACATTTGCTGATGGAAGCCTCTCGGGCACTTAGTCACGCTACTCCTGACGGAATGCGACTGTTTGCAGTTTGGAGCTACAATGAATAAAGTTTCCAAGGCCAGGGGCTGGAGTGATAGCAGGGACTGAGCGATAGCACAGCAGGGAGGGCATTTGCCTTGCACCCGGCCAACCCAGGTTCGATACCTGACATCCTATATGGTCCCCCGAGCTCCCCAGGAGTAAATCCTGAGTGAAGAGCCAGGAGTAACCCGTGAGTGTCACCGAGTGTAACCCGAAAAGGAGAAAAAACCAACTGCTATGGCCAGGTGTGTGTTTTTGGTGCATTATAATCACACTTTTCTGTTTGGGGTTAAAGTGATTAAGACACAGGTTGGTGAGCTTATACTCAGCCTTAGTGGATCCTGATGGAAAGTTTTCCAAAGCAACTGCAGTAATTTATTGTATCAGCTTCGCCTCCTAGTAGCAGAGATGGAGAGTCCCCAGTGCTCCATATCTCCACACCTGGTATGGATGTAGGTTTTAGCTCATGTATAGCCATTCTGATGTACAAATGTTCCTTATGGCTTTCTGTGAAAATGCTTTTATATGCTTATTAGCCATCTGGACATTCTCTTTGGTAATACAATTTTGAGAAGAAACCATGGAATGTGATGCCCTAGAAATAGGCAGGCTTCAACAGAAACAGAACACAAAGAACTGAGGAAAAGAGTGGGGCTGGGCTTAAACTTTAATTTCATCATTCATCAAATGACCCCATTGAAAAGAACAAAAATACAAGCCACTGAGTGGGGAAACACATGTGCTCTTGTGGCCAGAATTCTTGGAAATTGGTAAGAAGAACACAGAGACAAAGTGAGTAAAAGAATTGAATTTCACCTTTGCTATCTGTTATCAAAAGCACAGATATTACTGATGCTTCTTTTCTTTTGTGAGATTACAGTCTTTAGTCAACAAAACAGAATCAAACAATTTCAGAGTTTTCTCTTTTTTGCACAATCTTTTGCATAAATGAGACCCCAAGTCAGTATTGAAACTGTTCTTCAGGTCCTCTGTTGGTTTGGGAAACCCAGTCACAGCAATCACAGCAAATCCCAGGGGCCTACGGCCTGCCTGAACCCTAATGAAGGGTCCATCTCAGGACTTCAAAAGCTCAGCAAAAGCCTAGAGGACTGCCCTGAGCTTTCAGCCGCGGACCCTGCTTTTGGGCATCTCTCCTGGGACTATCTCAGAAAGGTTAATTTTCACCTAAGCAACACCCAAGTGGCTCTCCTTCCCCACACACCCCCACCTCCACATTCTCTGAAACTTCCCAAGGAACCCAGAAGTGAACAGGATGCAGCTGGGGCAGGAAAAATCTCTGTGGGGAGAAGGTGGTTGGTGCCCAGGAAAGAACAGCGTTCTTGCCCAGCTCCCCTGACCTACAAAAGTGCCAAGTTCCCCTACTGTTCCCTGGGGAGCTGGGGCTCAGTGTGGGGCTTGGAAATCATTTGTAGTGGATGAAAATATCCTTTCCTTTCTCCTGTCTTAAAACATTTAAGAAAAAGCAAGCCTAGGGGCTGGAGAGATGGTACAGCAGGTCAGGTGTTTATATCACATGTACTTGGCCATGTTTTGATCCCTGGCATGGCCAGGAGAGCTCCCTGAGTACAGAGCCAAGAATAAACCCTGCGTATCACCAGACATAGCTCAAACCCACTCCCCAAAAATATCTATAGGGAAAAAAGAGGAAAACCCTGAAATCCAGCTGCCCAAAGCCAACACCAACAAAAGGGATCTTGACCCCACACAGCTAGAGAGAAGGAGTGGAGGCAGAGAAAGTCCTGACCCCTAAGGGTGTGTCTACCACAGAGAAGAATACCAATAGCAAGAATAATAGCTGCATTTGTCTCATGTTTATCCTAGGTGCAGAAGGCATGTTAATACACACACGCAAAATAACGACATAAAACACATGACAACAAATACTTAACATATGCTGTATTGTATTTTTATTGTCTCTTCATTGCGCCCTTATGAATTGGCCTTTATTTCACTTCCTTTTATAGAAGAGTAAACTGAGGCATCAAGCAGTTGACTACTCACCTAAGGTCAAATAGTCTGAAGCCAGGCTGGGGCCTGCAGACAGAGCACAGGGTCTTTCAACACCTGCTTTGCCAGTATAGGGTCCTGAGTTCAAGCGGGGGTACCTTATTCATGTTGATGTGACCCTGGAGTCTCAGCTGTCTGTGTTTCTGGGCACCCTGTCTGTGTTTGTGGTCCCCTGTGTGGGCCAGGAGCAACACTGCATCCTCAAGCCTCTGCCCTCAACCCCACATCTGTCTGACCAAGAATCAGCTGTGGGGCCCCCAGGAGCCTCCTGAGCACCTGCTTGGAGAAAAAGAAAAAAAACAAAGAATGGCTGACAATTAATGAGTATGAGCCCAGGAGTTAATGGACACTAGGAGAGTTATTCTCTTCCTCCTGCACAGCTCAGGTTTTAGGTCTTTCATCATGTTGACTTCTCAACCTAGGTACACTTAACTGCTGCATTCAGGGATGTTTGTTCCATTGAGAGTGAATGGGGCCTCTGACTACTTCATTTTTCATAAACATAGTTTTCTTTAGATTAAGCTGTAGACCTATCTTTCCACATTCTCGGTCGAAGTCAGCCAGCATTTGTGCCGCTTGGCTAATGTTTGGTGTTATTAGAACGATGTCATCAGCAAAGCGGAGGTGGTGTAGTTGTTGACCATCTATCTTCACTCCCATTCCTTCCCATTCTAATTGTCGCATGATGTTCTCAAGGTTGGCACTGAAGAGTTTTGGTGAAATGGTATCACCCTGTCGAACCCCTCTTTTGACATCAATGATCACTTCTTTGTAGAATGGTGAGATCCTGGTGGTGAATCCGTAGTACAGCTCACGAAGGATCTTGATGTATTGGGTTTGAACACCCTGTTTGGCTAGGGCTTCGATGACTGCTTCAGTCTCCACAGAATCAAAGACTTTCTTATATCAGTGAACGTGAGACAGAGCTGCATCTTGTACTCCCTACAAACCTCAATGAACTTGGTTACTGTGTGGATATGGTCGATTGTGCTGAATCCTTTCCGGAAGCCAGCTTGCTCGCATGGTTGTCCTTCATCTAGTGTTCTGCCAATCCTGTTCAGGATGACTCATGTAAACAGCTTGTAGATGATGGACAACAGGCAGATGGGGCAATAGTTGCCGATGTCGTGAATGTCTCCCTTCTTGAACAGTAGAACTGTTCAAGAAGCTATTTCTTCGATGTCTTTCAAAGGCATCGAAGAAATAGCTAAAAGGACAAAGAACCTCCAGCTCCGGAGACATCTCTTTGACTCCACCGTTCTCCCTGCATTAACATACGCCTCAGAGACCTGGGCCCTACAAAAGCAGGATGAGAATGCTATTTGGTTCTCCCAGAGAGGAATTGAAAGAGCTATGCTTGGAATATCACGCCTCACTCAAGTGAGAGAGAAGGAACCCAGAGTTCTGACCTCCATCGCTATTCCAGAATCAGGGACGCTGTCTCATTTGCCAAGGCATTGAAAATAAGATGGGCTGGACATGTAATGTGATTTGGAGATGACCTCTGGACTAGAGCTGTTACTGACTGGATCCCACGGGATGTCAAAAGATCACGTGGCCGCCAACCTACAAGATGGTCAGACTTCCTTGTCGAGACCCTGAAGGAACGGTTTGAGGCTCTTCATATTCCTGAATCAACCAGATGCCATTGGGCTACATTGGCACGTGATAAGGGTGATAGGGTCCAATGGAAATGTTACTGGTGCCCGCTCGAGCAAATCGATGAATAACAGGATTCTAGTGATCAAGTGATCAAGGAGAGTTACATGGGCTGGTCAGTAGCAGTCAGTAACAATGAATGTGAGCCAATCACATCATCAAGGTTTTTCTAGTAGCCACATGAAAAGAATTGTCCAAAATGGATGGTGGCTCTTTTGTATGATTCATTTCCTTTAACCAACTACTTGCAAAATGTTCTCTTTCAAATACACAATCAGTGTTGATATGTACATGAGGTATTTTTATGGTTCGGTATCCCATATGTATTTTATATTCCTTTTCTTTCTGGGGGCTTAAAATGCTTTTTGCTTTTGTGCCACACCTCCTGTTGGATGAGAAGCGGGGCAGAGGGTGGAGTCAGGTCAGGAGCCCAGGGTGCTCCTGAGTGGGGAACCACTCGAGCTGGTGGGTAGGGCAGTTCGGGTGCTGCAGTCAGGGGTCAAGAGGAACAAGAGGGGGAAGTGAATTCAGCTGTCAGGAGGAGCAAGGTGAGGAAAGGTTGTTCGGGTCAGAAGTGACAACCACTCAGCAGCCCCCAAAAGGAGCCCAGAGCCAGGGTCTCCTGAAAGGGAGCAGATGGGGGGCTTCAGTCCGCCTTACGTGCACTCTAGGCCCCTCACTTGACTGTCTGTGCCTCATTTCCTTTCTCTATGGGTCTCTGTGTCACTGTGGCTACACATGAAGGTCAGTGCCTTGGGGCAGGTCCCCTAAACACTGCCACACATGGCCCGGGCGCTTTTCTGCGAGGTTTTTGCCCTTTCTGAATTCCTTGAGGTCTTGCCAGGTTGAGCCCCTTGACTTTCCTGAAAGCCACAGCCCAAGTGTGCTCAGGGAAGGACAAAGCTGCTCAGTGCCCAGGGAGATGGGCCTGGCTGCTCTCAGCACCCATGGGGGGCACATGAGTGAGGGCTGCAAGCGAACCCCAAGGAGAGCAAACATAGCCCAAGCATGTGGGTTTGCTCTGGCTTAAAGAGTGGCCGATCCGTGGTGGGAAGCAGCCTCCTTCTTGGTGGCCAGAGCTGGTTTCCAGCAGTGCCTTTTCCAGGGCCCTGCAGACCTTTCATATAGGCGGGAGGCTCTTGTTTGTGTGTGGAGAGAGGGTGGCGTTGCTAGGGAGGCAGGGGGCTTCCCCTTCTCTTTCTCTCTCCTGCCCAAGGGCTGCTGCCCTGAACACTGCTGGAGCCCTGCCCCTAGGACTCCACTAGCATGGCACCAGGGCAGCCATGGGACAGGGGCCATCACAGGGCAGGAAAAAGGGGGTCAGAGTACTGGCATGAGGGGACAGATTCTCGGGTTTCTGCAGGAGCTTGCTCATGTTCGGGGATGGCCCTACCTGCCCCGCAAGCTCCCGCAGCTGCTGGTCACCCATGGCTTTCCCTTTTTCCTGCCCCTTGTCACCATTTTCCAGTGAGGTAGACAAGCTCTTCACAGACACCTTCAGGGATCAGGTTTGTGTTCCCACCTTCACACGACTCTCTTCTCCTCCACACCCTTCCCTTCTTCCATCTCCCCCACCCTCCCATCCCTGAACCTTCTAGAAACTGGCCTTCCTTCCTTTTGATACCTGTGCCAGGTGGTCAGCGCCATGTTCCCTAGGCAGGCAGTGGCACCAGGGCCTTTCTGGTGTTCTGACAGGCTCCTTCCCAGGTCCCCATCTCCACTCTTCACTGGTGCAAGACCCGAGCACCATGCTTGCCCCTGGCCTCTCTGTTCTCCACTCCAGTAGAGAGGAGGAAATGATATTAAAGCAGAAAGAGACTCAGCCTGGCCCTGGAACATGTGAGCACTGCTACAGATGACTGGCTGGTGCATACGCCCAGGCCTCTGGGGAGGGACTGTGACTCTGACTCCAGCTTCTCTGGCTGGTTAGTGTGCAGCCTTATGCTGGGTGGACCTGGGGTAGAGCCTTCTTTACTCATTGGTCACTTGGTTCTTCCTTTGCTCAGACGGGAAGTGGCCCTGGCAGCTGGGGCAGTAGCCTTGGGCTATTCCGGGCAGGAGAAAACAGGCTCCCAGGGCCCAAGCTAGAAGGAAGGTACTGGTTGGTTCTCAGCACAAAAGCTGTGGCCTGAGGTGACTCAAAGGCCCAGTTGTGCAAGGGTACAGCAGTCAGCGGGCCCAGACAAGGCCTCTGCTAGCGAGTGAGGGGGAGCCGCCCACAGGCTTCCTGATAAGCAGCCAAGCCTGGCCTGCTTGTCATGGAACAAAGTCAGCAAAAGGCCTTGGGAAGGAGCTAAATTTATCCAGGTTGCCTGGGGTGCTCGAGGGCATGAACTTCAGGTGAAAAAGGGCAGAAGAGATGCATATTGAGACCAGAAAGGTCTCCAAGATGGTGCTGTTGCTTGGGTGCTGCAGTGGCCAGAGAACACTGAAGACCTGAGACTCTGTGTGTGTGTGTGTGTGTGTGTGTTTTTTTTTTTTGTGTTCATGGTTGGAGGTGTGAGTGCATGTGTGTGTGCATGATGAGAGTTGTTTGTGTGTGCATGGTGGGAGGTGTAGGAGTGTATGAGTGTGTACATGGTGGGAGGTAGGAGTGTGTGCATGGTGAGAATGTGAGAGTGGGAGTGTGTGTGCATGGTGGGTGAGGTGTGTGAGCATGTGGGAGGTGTGTGTGAGTGTGTACATGGTAGAAGGTTGTGTGTGTGTGCACATGGGTGGGAGTTGTGTGAATGTGTGTGCCTGGTAGGTGGTATGTGTTTTTAAGTGTGTGTGCACAGTGGGAGGTGTGTGTATGTGTGAGTGTGTGTGCATGGTTGGAGGTGTGAGTGTGTCTATGAGTGTCCTTGGTGACACTGACTCAACATGGGGACTCAGAGTTGACAGAGGCCCTGGAGCCCCATCCAGCCTCATGTCCTCCATGTCTGAGGGGTGCAGTGTTTTCTTGGTCAGCAACTGAGTTAAGAGCAAGTTTGGGCACCGCAGATGAGGGTCTCCTCTCAGTGTCCTTGTCCCCCAGAACAGAATGGTGGACTCCCACCTGCTCAGGGTTCCTGGGAAAGTTCTGAGTTGGTGATCAGTCTCCAAGGGCCTCATCTGCCGGGTGGAGGCAACCCAGGAAGTCTCTTGCCCAGAGCAGAGGGTGGGGGGGTGGCAGTTCTCAGGCCTAGAGTGGGCCAGATGCCTTCCAGTCCCCTAGGGCAAGACTACACCCTTCTTTTTGAGTGTGTGTTAGGGCCACCCCAACTGTGCTTACTCCCGGCTCTGTGCTTAGGACTCCACAACTCTGGGATTGGGATGGGGTGATGGTGGGGTCTCAGCCATGTGCATGGTGAGGGCCTTCTCCTGCACTTTCTATTGGCCCACACTCCCTTTCAGAGTTGGTAGTCTATGGAGCTTCTGTAACTCTCACAAGGGCATGTGTGATTCGGGCTGGGCTCAGACGTAGGTGGCCCAGCTCTAGAGCCTGAGTGCTGCTTTCTCTTGCCTGAACCAGTTCCGCTCTCTCTGTTCTCTGTGACCATGAAATCCCAGCCTGAGCGAGCCTCCTGGGAGCGCCTTGCTCAGCAACCCCTGGCGTTCTGGGCCAATCCACGGCATGCACATAGACAACACCCCTTCTCAGTGAGTCTCTACCTTCCCACGTGGAGGCTCTAACCTCCTGCCCTGTGTGACATTACTGCAAAGCACACAGAATGGGGTGAAAGGTGATGGCCCTGTGAGTTCTCTTTGTTTTCAGTAGAGCCTTGGGGGTCGCCACCCCATCTCCTGGGTCTTTGCCCTCAGTACAGAGAAAGAGCATGTTTGCCCGACCTTTCTGCCACATGGCTCCATCTGTGTCCTCTGAGCTGGACCCTGTGCACCTAGCAAAAGGGGTGGGTGGCCGTAAACTGATCCATCCAGGAAGCATCTGCACCCCCTACCACATCCCTCCCCTGCAGCCCTGTGAGACTGGGCCAGGGCTGGCAGCAACTTGGCTTCTCCACAGGGAACTACTGCACCCCCAAGATGCACCCCCCAGGGCCTTTCTTACCCCCAAACTCTCCCACTTCCTTCTGGTCCTTCAGGTCGCCCCTCACAGCACATTGCCCATCTGGAGGAGTTCTGGGTTTTTGGCTGGTTGGTTTTCTCTTTCCCTTTTTTTGATCTCCCCAGCAGTGTTTAGGAGACTAAGGGTGACTCTTGGCCAACTGGGCTTGTGGTTCCAGGCAAGGACCTGACGATGAGGTGCTGCTTGGGCCCAGTGGTGCCAGGGGTGAGCCGGGCCACCCTGGCAGTGCTGGGGGCTTCACCATGTGGTGCTGGGGATGAAACCCAGGTTGCCAGGCATGTCCCTAACCACTACCCTCTCCCTCCCCAAGATGAAAACCCTCTGTCAAGTCCGTCCTGGCACTGGTGGTTCATATGAATTTTCCAGACTAATTCGCTGGTGGGTTTTGCTGATGGTGGTTCTAGAAATCTCAGTTCCCTGGCGGATTGCTTTCAGCATCTCTTTAGATATGTCCAAATGAGGCTGGGAACTGGCCATAGGTACCTACCTGCTTGTGTGGTTGCAGCCCCAGACTCAGAGAGGGCCCCAGTCCCCCATCCACTCCTGCTCTTCCCGTCCTCCTGGAATCTGAACCAGAAGAGGCCCCGCCGCTGAGCCTGCAGAAAGGGCTTGTCCACATGGCTTGGTCCCACCAGCTGAAATGCACCCAAGCAAGCAGTTTCCCTTTTCCGGTCCCCTTCCCTGTTCCTCCGCAGCTGTCTGAGACTCTTGTTTGTTCCACGTAGGAGATGAGCTCACGTTTCCAGGCAGCGTGACACAGGCCCTGAGTTGAAACAAGTGGAATGTGCCAAAAGTGCTGGCTAATACACCTTCCCTGCTGCACAGTGCCTCCCGACACAGCTGGACTGCAGGCTTGCAGCTCATTCTGGGGTGAGGCGCACCTCCATATTTTAAAATGGTCGACTCAGCTAACCAGGAGATAGTGCAGCGGTTAGGGCACACCTAGACCCCACCCTGTTCGAGTCCCAACACTCCATGGAGCTTCCCAGTGTGCAGCCCTGGAGGCCACCCACACCTCCAGGGAGCACCACAGGGGCACCAGCAGTGCTGCATCCTCGGGCCTGGCCCTGAGCTTCAGCTCAGTCCACCAAGAGTCACAGGTAGGGCCCCCACAAGAAAAATGAAAGAACTCCTACTGCTCTCCCTTGGACAACCTGGGGTTAGTTTGAAAACATTGTTGTAGTTGGGGTTTGAAATCTCTTGTACCCTCGTTCTCGATATCTCGTGTTTCCAGATCCTCCCATGGAAAATGGAAACAGTGGCCATGGTTTAGATTACTCGCAGCACGCATGGACGTTTGTGCTAGGCCAGATGGTGGCCTTGGCTCCTCCACTCTCTGGCTTTATCAGGTATTTCCTGATTGCTCCCTCCTCATTCTCTTCAGCTGCCTCCTCTCTGCTCCTCCCCATACTCCTCCCCACTCTCTTTGTCTTAATCCTCCTCCGTTTAGTCCTCAAATCCCTGACCCCATTTCCATATCCCCTCTGAATTGGATCCACAGGGGTCAGAACAGGTGCATACAGGACAGGGGTGGGCATCTGCTGCCTTGGGATCTGTGTGGGGACAGTTCCTTTGGCTGGCTTGTGACCCTGTCCTCCCTCTTCTCAGGGCCTGACCCCTGTTCACATGGCTGGGCACCTCTCTGTCCTGCCCACACCTCCTTTCTTTCCCCTTGGGCTGTGCCTCTGTTCCTTGTGTCCCCACTGTCTTGATTCACACCTCATCTCCTTGCAGCCTTGTGGAAAAATGGCCAAGAAAGGGCACCTGGATCAGACCTTCCAGAATTGTGCTTGTTTCCAACATGCCTGCATTATTGGATCTATAGTTGGGAAGAGCTGAAAATCTTTTTTTTTCTTTTTTCTGGTGGTGGTGGGCATACAGCCCTGGGCTGCCGACCTGCAAGCCTGCAAGGCAAGTGCTCTACCACGGAGTCACATGCTCTGTCCAGAAATAATTTTTTCTTGAAAATGATTTATTATTTCTTCTATCTGTCTGTCTGTCTGTCTGTCTGTCTATTTGTTTATTGCTTCTTGGGTCACACCCAGCGATACTCAGGGGTTACTCCTGGTCTGTACTCAGGAATTTCTCCTGGTCATGGGGGATCGAACCGGGTAGGGATTGAAGTGGGGTCAGCCATAAGCAAGGCAAGTGCCTTAACCCCTATTGTCTCTTTGGCCCCTGATTCTTTTTCTTTTTTCAGTTATTAATCATGTACATCTTTGGAGATTCCTTAAACTTTGCTTCTTGGTAGGGCAGGGATCAAACTTGGGGCCTCACTCACGCCAGCATGCGTGAGTTTCCACGGAACCTCCTTCTCAGCCCTCCCCCTTTAAGCCCTGGGTCTGGCACTGAGGATGTTTGCATCCTTCTCACTCAGGGCATTTCCTTAGCCTCTTGGGTCCTTTGGTAATGTTTTGGCCTCCCATTCTGGGTTCTGGGAGCTCACGCTCTCCATGTCTCTGCAGCTGACGTTGAGGCTCTTTATGGGTGTGTTTGGGGAACAAGTCAGTGAGTCTCTCTAGGTTCTGGCTGGGCTCCTCCTTCTCCACATTAGAAGTCATGCAGGGGGAGAGAGGTCCAGGCCTCGGAACCGTGGCTGGACTTTTGTGTTGGCACTTCTACTCCTGGGAGCTGAAGGGCGTCCTTGTTAGTGACAGGGTACAGGCCACCAGCTTGAAAAGATAAAGGAACTGGGAGGTCAGCACAGCAGTTGAAATCAGAGTCGATGGTGGACAGAAAAGCCACATGTTTGGGGGCTGTGTGTCTCACTAGCTGGAGTTTGGCTTCCCACAAGTAGGACAAAGTCATCGCTGCTGGGACCTGGGAGCCTCCTGCACGGGACAGTCACATGGGACTGTCACCCTGTCTACACACACACACCACACACACACACACACACACACACACACACACACAGAGGAGGGGGCTCCCTGCCCTGAAAACCGAGTGTTCAGGTCTTCAATGAAAGATGCCCCATGTGGTCACTCTAGCCACTGCCCGGACAGAGGCACCCCTGCATCCGGAGCCCCGGGCATGGGCTTCTCCCTGTCTGGATCTGGCCACCTTGCCTCACTCTTCCCAGAAAGCTCTGTGGTCCCATGTTGGTTCCTCCATCCATGGAGCACAGGCCCATGGCTGGCTCTGGGCATTCCCCACTCTGACCTGGAGCCCTAAAGGCCAAGGCTTTCATCACCCATAGGCATCTTGGGCTGGGCCCATCTATGCCACCAGAGGCAGCAGAGTGGGGGAGACAGGCGGGAGTGAGCGCTGAGCCAGAGACCTTCCTGCTTTCCAAAGCGTGTGTTCATACACAGATACGGGGATCACAGCATCACAGGATGCCATGCAGGACTGTGGGGGGGAGAGTCCACGGGCCACACCACAGCTTCTGTCCTACCATGTGTCTTCTGAGTCCCTCACATGCCCGGCAGCTCCCATGGGAACCAGAGGGATTGCATTGTAGGTGCCTGAGAGGGTAGATTCTTCTTTCCAGAAGGTTCCAGGTCACTACACCCATGCCACACCCCTCTGCAGACACTGTAGCCTGTGTGTGATGCAGAGAGAAATCTTCCCTTAAAAATCACTCAAGTATATAGACCCTTGGTCCCCAGCCCTGGGAGCTGGTGCACTGGCCTGGTGAGTGTCCGGGAGCCGGATGTGCTCTGCATATTCATTGTCTGTGGTGCTCAAACCCACCCTCCGCCTGCCCTTTTTCCCCACGCCCCCTCTCTGTCAGCCCCCTCTCCTCTCTACCCATTCCTTCCCCCAGAGTAATGGGCCCACCCCCTGGCCTCTATCAGCTCTGATCTGGACTTTCTGCCTCCTGGAGGCTCTGTATCACTTTCCTGCCCTGTCTCTCAAACACTGACTTTCATTCTGTATCCACGGCCTTCTCTCCCCATGGTCACCCTAGATGACCTGATCCTTTCAGTCTTCTTCCCATCCCCCAACCCCCAGCGGCTGAGGATGATACCACCCTCAGTCTGTCTCCAGTGACACTCCAGTGTCGGGGGAACGCCGCCGGGGTCCCCGACAGTGTCAGGACAGAGGTTGTTTTCTACCTCCGAGGACGCGGGAGAACAGATGAAAACTCAGGTGCAGTTCCAAAAATGGCTTTTAATAGTACAAAAGCTCTTCCACAGCACTCCAATATAATGAACAAACTTTAGCTCTGGTCCGAACTTAGACCATACAAAAGAGCCTAAGTCTCCCACCTAAGAGAGAGAGGATTTCACCCGAACTGAGTCCTACCCAGAAGAAGGAGCAAAAGGCCAAAGAGCAAAAGGCTAAAAGCCAAAAGCCAAAAGCCAAAAGCCGCAGGGAGCCAAAAGCTGAAGGCTGAGGAACCAAAAGGCAAAAGGTGAAGGGGCCTCAAGTCAGCCCCTTATATACACCAAAGTAATCCAACCAGGAGGGGCATGTCAACAAAGAACTCTAAACAGAGTGTAGTGCCACACCTTATTGCAGGTATAAACAAAGGTTATGCCAAGGACTAAGGAAATTATCTCTTATGTAAAACACTGGAGAGAGAGAGAGAGGGCTGATATAAAGTAATACATCTTAACTTCATGAGCTTCATGTAATCTAGATGGTACCCACAAGGTCCTTCTTATTATTATCTGCACCAGGGTGATTCTGAGTATCTTGTTCTCGTGTACTGAAAGGGTCACACTCGCCTGCTTAGAGCAAACTAGTATGATCCTTCCTATAGTCCTCCTATAGTCTCAGCGTAGCCAGGGTGGTAGTCTCCTGGTAAATTCTAACTGTCCCACGCTGGGTGCAGTGGGTATAAAGAGGAGCTGTGCCCAATCTAGAAAACATAGAAGTCTTAGTAGATGTATAAGTCAGAAGTTATTCAATCAAGGTGACTTCTGTAAGTGCCACACCCTCTAGCAGTGTTTACATAGAAGAGAAGTCTCATTAGAATGAACCTTGACTTAAGTAGATTAAGCTGGGAGTGGGCAAAACAACAAAACTCCCAGAATAGCTAAACCTGTCCTCCAACACTCCAGCACAGGGCCTGGGACAGCTGCCTCCCCCACACTCCCCACCCCACACCTCTGTTCCTGCTCATCCATCAAGTGGCCCCAAACTTGCTCCCCAGTGGGGTGCTGTCCAGAGAGCATTAAAAAGACACGTGCTTAAAACCCAAAGAAGCAAAAACCTGGGTGCTCCAGAATTATTTTGAAAGAACCCAATGCTTTAACCACAATGACAACAAAAATAGGGTTCAAACAGCGGTCCCTGAAACAGTCTGGCCCTTAGAAATTCTTTTTTGTTGCTGTTGTGTTTAGGCTACACCTGGCCATGCTCAGGGGTTATTCCTGGCCCTGAACTCAGGGTTCACTCCTGGCAGTGCTCGGTGATTATATGGGGTGCCAGGGATCAAACCCACAGAGACTGTGTGCAAGGCCTGTACCCTCCCCTGCTCCACTCTCGCTCTGGCCCATCCTGAGGAATTCTCATGCTCTTGTCGGGCTTCCCTTTTCAGTTTCTTTGCTGTGCAGGGACGGAGCCCAGGGCTGTGCATGTTGGGCATGCCCTTTGTTTCTTCCTAGCGCCTCATCCTGGCCCGGGACTTTGGTTTTGAATGAATGATTGGGTTTGATTGGGGAGGGGCCATAACCATTTCAGGACTCAGCCTCCCTCAGTCCTTCCTTCCTCTTTACTGATGCGGGGTCCGCTCTAGTTGCTGCCTGGCAGAGCAGACATAAGGGTTTAACACAGGGGCCTGTGCAGCGCCTTTTTGGCCCCTCAAGGTGGGTCCTACTGGCATGCTCAGCGGTCCCTTCTCCAACCCCAGCTAAACCAGCTGTGATGTCCTTGGGGCCCCTGTTGGCACCACCCTGGACGGCTCCAGCAGCCTCACTCCTCTTCCTTTCCACCCACTCTGTGCTCCTTCTGACCTTTGCCCGGTGAGTGCTCTGCCTTCTGCCCTGCCCTTGGAGGCTGCACTCCACCTTCTCCTGGCCTGCATGGCCCCCAGGAGGGTTTTCATTCCCTATTTCCTGGCTGACCAGCCCCCTACCCCAGCTGCTGTGCCTTCAGTGGGGGGACTTCACGGGAAGACAGGGGGAAGCTGGGCCTGTGCCCCAGGAAAGAAAGCTGGGACCTGCTGCCAGCCCAGCGTGGGGAGAGGGGTGAGCAGTAAGGATGGGGGCAGACTTGTCTCCTAGATTCATCCAGTTCCTGATGGGCCCAGAGAAGAGGGTCATTGTCATCTCGCTCTCAATGCCCTGCTCAGAGGCATTTTACCCACCACGTCATCAGCCACGAGCCGCAACTCAGCTGACAGCCGTGTCTGCGGTCAGCAGGGAAGGGAACATTAGTCAGCTGCCTGGCCTCCGCTCTCCCGCCATCTCGTGCCGTGTTCCCGGGGAGGGGGCAGGGGACGGCAGGAGAATGCAGGGGAGCAGGACTGTTTGTTTTCTTCCTCGGGCTCACAATGCAACATCTGTGCTCAGCCTGGCAGCTGGGCCTCAGGGCACTGCTGTGGACATTTGCCGCCTTGCCAGGGGTGGGAATGGGAGCAGGAGGCTGTGGCCGCGTCAGCAGTGACAGCCAGAACCTTCACTGCCACCTGTGAGTGCGACCGAGCAAACCTGAAGTTCCGGCCGCTCCACAAACTCTACCTCAACCAGGCAGGCTGGGGCTCCGCTGAGAGAAATGGCCTGATTAAAAGGCATGTGTTTACCGGGTAAATATCTGTCTTGGCTTGTGCATGTTGGTAGAAAACGCCTTTATTTACCCAAGAGTGGGGCTGACGGGTGTAGTGAGAGAAGAATGGAGCGCTGCAGTGAGCATGGCAGGCTGACCGCTTCCTGACACCAAGGGTGGCCTGGCGTGGCCAGCACTCACCAGCGTCTACACTGGGAGCATCCCAGAACTCACCAGAATCTACACTGGGTGCATCCCAGAACTCACCAGACTCTACACTGGGTGCATGCTAGAACTCACCAGCATCTACACCGGCTGTGTCCCAGAACTCACCAGAGTCTACACTGGTTGTGCCCCATAACTCACTAGCATCTGTGTTGGGTGCAACCCAGAGCTCACCGGTATCTACACTGGGCACACCTCAAAATTCACTAGAGTTTACATTGAGCATGCCAGTGTCTACACTGGACATGTCTCAGAACTCACCAGGGTCTACACTAAGTATGTCCCAGAACTCACCAGTGTTTCCACTGGGGGTGTCCCAGAATTCACTAGCATCTACACTAGGTGTGGCCCAGAACTCACCAGAATTTACCCTGAGTTTTCCTCCAGTAGGTGGCTGGTGATGTGGCCCCCAGATCCCTGTTCTGAATCTGGCTCAGACACCCAGCGGCCCCCAGTGCCCATCTACACAGCTAAGGCAGGTCCAGGGTGGTGAAAATTTTGGTCCTTCACCCTCAGACTTGCTCTTCTCTAGTCTTCTCACCTCCCCCACTTCCTGGTACTCACCTCTACCCCCCATGCATTGGCCTACCTGGAAGTGGACCCCTAAATTCCCTTTTTTTTTTGCTTTTTTGGGTCACACCTGGCGATGCTCAGGGGTTTCTCCTGGCTCTGCACTCAGGAATCACTCCTGGCAGTGCTCGGGGACCGCATGGGATGCCGGGGATAGAACCCATGCTGGCACAGGCCGGCTGCGTGCAAGGCAACGCCTACCCGCTGGGCTATCGCTCCGCCCCCCTAAATTCCCTTCTTTATACCACCTCCCTCCCTCACTATCCTGCTCCAAGCTGCTTCACTTCTTTTATTTTGGGGGAGACCATTGGGCCTGTAGTTCTGCACAAGGGCCTGAGAAGAGGGTGCTGCAGTGCTAGGGAGAACCACACACCCATCCAAGTGGTTTTAGGGGCTACAGAACCACAACTGGTGGTGCTTGGGGACTGTGTGGTTCCAGGTCAGGTGCATGCTGGGCATGTACCCTAACCCTGTACTGTCTCCTCTCCCATTTCCCTTCATACCTGATCAGCGCACACCTACCTCCAGATGGGTTGGTAGCTCCCACTGGTTTGCCAACCCCACTCAGCAATCCAGTCTGTTCTGGATGACTGGGTGACAGCAGAGAGGGGAGCCTCTAAAACTCTTTTTTTTTTTGCTTTTTGGGTCACACCCGGCGATGCTCAGGGGTTACTCCTGGCTCTGCACTCAGGAATTACTCCTGGCGGTGCTCGGGGACCATATGGGATGCTGGGGATCGAACCCTGGCCGGCACAGGCGGCCGCGGTGCAGGCAACGGCCCTACCCGCTGGGCTATCACTCCGGCCCCCTCTAAAAACTCTTAAGGGGGTGGAGAGAGCACAGCGGGAGGAGGGTTTGCCATGCACTTGACACCTCCAGGTTTGATCACCGGCACCCCAATATGGTCTTGTGAGCTGCATCAGGAATGATACCTTTGTGCACAGCCAGAGTAACCCCAGAGCATTGCTGGTGTGGCCCCAAAACCAACCAACCAACCAAACAAGCAAGCAAGCAAACAGACAGACAGACAGACAGACAGACAAACAAACAAACCTTCTAACTAACATCCCGCCCCTCATTGCTCTGCTCTTTCCCCTTCTTGGGGCAGGAAGATGCTCAGTACAGCACAGGCTCTGTAGCAGGAAGTCTGTTTCCATTGCCAGCTCCTCAGGGGACCCTGAGCACCCCCAAATTACAAGCAAGTATCCAGAAGCCCTTCTCCCTCAGAGTGGAAGCTAGTACTGGGGGCTGTAGGCTATGACTGCTCCTGGCCCTCTGTCTTCTCACTCTGCTCCCCACCCCCTCTGCTCTGCTGGTTTCTTTCTAGAATGTGCCCAGAGCACTGCTCTTGGAGCTGACATTTGCTTCTGTGACTCTGTTGGTCTGCAGTCTCAGCGTCAGCGTGGCCTCGTCTCTGGGTTCTGGCATTTCTCCCTGCCAGCACGCAGCTCACGAACGCGGTCCTTCTTCCGCCCATTCATTCTGCTTCCTGCCTGCCCCACGGTGATGAGGCAAGCAGCGCTGGGACAGGGATTTTGCTGAGTCTGAACTCGCTGTCCCTGCCTCCCCACATACCCTGATAGAGCCTGATGCCCGGCAGGCCTCAGCCAGCACCTGAAGAATGAGTGAGTGGGGCAAGCCTCCTGTGTTTGCCTGGGCTCTGCTGCTCTCCTGCCAGAGACTGTGTGGGCCATGCCTGAAGCCTGGAGACTTTTGTTGCCTGAGAACCCCGTATGACACAAGGGCCACAAAGGCTGGTATTCAGGTTGACAGTGCCGCCTGCCCCCCCCCCCCCCTGCACCTGGCACAGCCCTGTCATCACTGTCTCCTAAGAGGAGAAAGTACAGGATAAGGCCAGTTAACGGCCCCCATCCCATCTCTGTCACCCCCTGTAGGCCCCCTGTGCTCCAGACGAGGTTGGGGCCTATGGTGCCAGTGACCCCGTGATCTCTTTATTGCTTCATGTGACACCCAGGAGGTGGCAGCCATTGACTCCCCATCACAGAATCAGAGATAAAGTGACTGGAGAATTTGGGGGAAGATTCAACATTCTAGACATGGGGACACTGGCTCTGAGCCCAGGTTTTCTGGGGCCCAGTTTGGCCTGTGAGATACTCTGTAGTTCAGCACTGCCTCCCTGCATCCTCAGGAGGCCACAAACATATACTGTCTCCATCTGCCTGGGCCAGGGCTGTCTATGGGCCCAGACATCTGAAGACTAAGCAGGGGATGGGCAACACCCCTAGATTCTCCCAGCTGTATCTCTGGCCTGATGCTGGCAACACCACAGTCACCAAAATTATTGGAGCCCCAGACTCCTGCTTGGCAGAAAGGTCATGGTACCACAATCTGGGAGTCAAGAGGGGCTTGAGCCCAGGTTCATTGGGTGTCCTATGCATTTGCCGAGGCCACAGTGGCGAGGCCACAGACCTTGCAGTGTGGGAGGGGAGCGGGGTGCACAAGGTGTGGCAGAACAGCCCCATTGCCCAGGAGTTGGGCTCCTTGGCCCATGCCTCGGTTCTGCCACCGTCGGGCTATGGACAAGGCTCCTGAGCGTTCTGCACCTCTGACCCTGCAGGGGAAGATGGGAGAAGGGAATGTCATTCAGAGTAGCAGGACAGAGAGTGTGGCCAGCTTCACTTTCTAGGGGGCTTCCTGGGTAGGTCCTTGTGCCTCAGTCATACCCAGTTTCCTCCTATAGAAAATAGGACAGATGGATGTTTGGCCATCTGTGAGGGTGGATGGAATGGGGGTGAAGCCGGGAGCGTAGCTGCCTACCAGGTCTTCTGGTAGGCAGAAGTCTACCAGAAGTAGACTTTTATTTTGGGGGAGACCATTGGGCCTGTAGTTCTGCACAAGGGTCTGAGAAGAGGGTGCTGCAGTGCTAGGGAGAACCACCCACCCACCCAAGTGGTTTTAGGGGCTACAGAACCACAACTCAGGGTGTGAGGGGTCCAGTGCCTTTCAGCAGCCACCTTCACTGAAGTCCCTTCCTGGGCCTGTCCACGCAGACCACCTGACCCCACAGCCTTCCCTCCCCCCATGTCCCAGCGGCAGAGGAGGCTGGTGTCAGATGACTAAAGCCTCTGTTTTGTTTCTGGTTCATGATGAGGTGCAAAAAAGATTCTCCCTCCCCCCAACCCTCCCCTCCCCATTTTTTGGTGTTTTTATTTTTGCCCCAAGCAGCACATTTGCCCCAATTCTGTTGGTTCACAAGAAGAAAGATGCACCGGCAGAGTGAATAGACTTAGAAAAGCTTGAGAGCCCAATTAAGGCCTTTCTCATCAACAGGAAATGGGAGCCACATTCCTTGATCCCATTTTATTAGCATGATGCGCCTTGTCTCTTTAGCCTCGCAGGCTCCAGAGAATGAGTGACAGCCGTCTGGAGAGAGGAACATTCACGTTGCAGCTTCCATCCCTCCTGCTTCCCAGACTTAAAGTTAGCCAGTGACCAACAGGAGCTGTGTGCTTGTTCTTCCTGCTAAGGTGGCCGTTCAACCTAGCTCCTCCCCCACTCCCCCCCACCCTCTTCCCCGACCCCCAGAGACTGGCCATATGGCTTAGTCCTGAAGGCGCAGACCATGGGACCTCACAGACTTGAGGGCTGCCTGCAGCGTGCAGGAAGGGTGGGTTGGTTCTTGAAGATTTCACTTTCGGGCCCTTTGTTGTTATCCAGATGGTGACTGTGCATCTGGGAGAGTAATCGTTCCACGTTTGCTCGACTTCACTTGTTTCCAACTTTGAAATTTAAGAGAAAATATTTCAATCTTTTAATAGGGAAACTATTCTTACAAAGTTGTTACAGAGACGTATAGACATGAGAGATTCCAACTCCAGTCCCACCACCCATGTCTCACCACCTCCACCAATGACTGATACTCCCTCCAACCTACCAACCTTTGTTTTATGATGGATAAATTTTGGGGGCTTTTTGGGTCACACCCAGCAATGATCAGGGGTTACTCTTAGATCCTCACTCAGGAATCACTCTGGGCAATGCTTGGGGGACCCTGGTGGGGATCGAACCCACATGCAAGGCAAATGCTCAACCCACTATGCCATTGCTCTGGCCCCCTGGTTATATTTTTAAGCCTCACTGATTGTTGTATGGGTCCTCTGCTTGCAGTTGTGCTTATTCCAGTGGCCAAACATGTAGAGCTGCATCACCTTCACGTCCCAATTGAGCCCCTGACTCTAGCCCACCTGTGTTACCTCTGATCACCTCTTCCCGTACCTTCCATTTCTCTTCTTCCCTGGCATTTTCATTTCTGCACTCTCCAGCCAAAGGTTTGCCTGTTTTGATAACTTCCATTCCCTTGCCTAAACATTGGAACTTTTCACACTGCTAAAATGGTCTCATAAAGTGTTCTTTAAAAACACATCTGGCATTTTTAGAAAAGAAAATAATTTTGCAGCTTAAAGGGATGTCAAGGACACCTCTGAGCCTGCACTCTGAATGCCAGTGTATGGGAGAAGTCGTGGAAGACACAGTTCCATCTCTCGGAGCCCACGGCTTTCTGGGCTAACCATCATTTGGGATCGTTGAGGGCTGGGACTGCCGCTTCTGCATGTTTGGTCTTTGTGCCATGTTGTGTGGTCTTCTGAGTGAAGGGACTGGCCACCGCGGTGGTGGGCAGATGATGTAGGAACATCTCTGATGCTCTGGAATATTTATGTTAGATACATGTACATTCCTAGGCCCACCACAGAACATTCCCAATTCTCGCTCTCAGGCCCTCTGACACCTCTGAGTATCTGCAGCCATTTCCTTCTTTGGCACCAGAGTGACTTTTCAAAACCTTTCTATTTTGGAACAGGTGACAAAGTCTCAGGAAATGGCAACGTGCATAGTCCCGAGTTCCAATGGCCCTTCCCACTGTGTCCTCTGGTGGTCTTGGATGACTGAGGTCTAAGCCAACAGCACCAAAGAGAGCAGCTTTGGCTGCAAGGTGGCTGGCATGGCACGGTGCCAGTCTGGCTATTTATAAAAATTCTTAGTCACTAACCACATGAGTTTCTTTAGATCTTCTCTTCTTTCTCTTTCATCACAATCATTTATCAGAGTTGAGTTTTTGTGAGTTTCTTGTTTCCCTGGAACTTTCCTCCTCTCTGGTAGGAAAGGCTCAAGCAATGCTCAGAGGGTCCAATCTGCTCCTGGTGAAACATCGCCAGTGGCTCAAACCTTAGGCCTCTCGGGGCATGCTGTGCGGGGATCGAACTTGGAGCCTTGAGCATACAGCATATGCACTCTAGCCCCTTGTACTACCTCCCCAGCCCCAAACATCGCTGCCAAGAATGCTCCAGACCCTTTTTTTTTTTATTTTTATTATACCACAGTGAAACATACAATTACAAAGGTAATCATTTGGTTCTTGGTAATACAGTATACCAGCACCCTCCCTCCACAGTGCCCCATTTCCACCACCAATACCCCACCCCCCGCCCACCCCCTGCCTTAGCGGTACCCCAGTTTCCTCTCTTTCTCTCTCTGTCTCTCTCTGTCTCTGCATCTCTCTCTCCCTCTTTTTTACCTTGTGGCTAGTCCTGCGGTATTTAGAGTTTATCTAAGTCTCTTTTGTGTATATTCATGGTGAGTTTTAATCTGCCATTACCATTTCCCACTTAGTAAAACACTGGTATCTATTTATATCCTATTAATGAATGCAGTCATTCTATATCTGTCCTTTCTTCAATCACTGCATCTTTGGTAAATTTCTCGTTAGTGAACCACAGTTTCTTTAGCATCCTCTGTTCTTGGGCTTTAGGTTGTTTCCAGATTCTGCTATGTGATACGGAAAAAGTACATAGTGTTTCTCTTGTGTTTTCGGTCTCTCGGTATTTCCCAGGAGTGCTATTGCTGGGTCAAATGGGAGCTAATATCTAGTTTTGGAGGAATGCCCATATTGTTTTCCAAGGGCTGGACCAGTCGGCACTCCCCCCAATGGATGAGTCCCTTTTCCACATCCACGCCAGCACCGGTTGTTCTTGTGTTTTGGATGTGCCAGTCTCTGTGGTGTGGATGGTACCTCATTGTTGTTTTGATTTGCATCTCCCTGATGATTAAAGATGAAAACACTTTTTTTGTGCCTTTTGGCCATTCATTTCTTCTTTTTGGAAGCTTCTGTTCATTTCTTCTCCCATTTTTTGATGGGGTTGGCTGTTTTTTTCTTTGGACTGCTACCAGTGCCTGATATATCCTGGATATTAACCCCCTTGTCAGATGGGTATTGGGTGAATTCCTTTCCCCTCTGTGGATTGTCTTTTGTATCTTGGTCACCGTTTCTTTGAGGTCAGAGCTTTTAGTTTTATATAATCCCATTTGTTTATCTTTGCTTCCATTTCCTGGGTAAGTGGTGTGTCATCTTTAAAAGATACTTTTCGTTTGATGTCGAGCGTTTCTCCTATGTTTTCTTCGATGTACCTTATAGATTCATGTCTCCTCAGACCCTTTAGACAGGGAGTGGGGGTTTCACACCCTGCAAGAGTGGACTTCCCAGGAGAAAGGGGATGACAAACAGCCCTTTCAGTGAGAAGAACCTGAGGAGAACTTCGCAGGTAGCTCCAGAACTACCATGGTCCTGGTACTCCTGGGAGAAGGACCCACACAGAGTCCCCCACCCTCATAAAGCTCAGTGGTGTCTGCCCATGGAGGCAGAATCTCCTAAGTTACTAGGAAGGAATTCTCCTGCCAGGAGAGCTGTTGCCTCCATTCATGGCTGTGTGTCAACCATGAAACTCCGGACCCATAGGAATCTTCTTCATGCCACTTGGTTTTCTTGTCCCCACTGTGTTGTCCAGCATTTGCACAGAAAGTCCCTCCAGCCCATTGACACAGTCTCCAGTCATGTGGATTTGGGGGCCCGGCCTTGCTTTCTGAAGCTGGAGAGGTTTCAAGTGCTCTTGCCTGCTTGGCTGCTGTTATGGAATCAGTGCTTTGCCTGTAGACTAACTGTCTTTGCTGTAAGATTTGACATCAGGTTATGCATATTTTGCATGTTTGCTTTCAGTTCCTCCTTCTCTAGCTATGTCCCAGAGAACAGAAGCTCAGCTGTGTTCGGGGCTGTGTTCCAGTCAGCTCCTCAACCGAGACCAGCGGCTTTTTCTCACTTAATTTTAACTTGTTTCTAGCAGTTGCAATACATGACTTACTAGTTAGTCTGCTATTCATGGTTAGTAGTTTCTAAATTCTCATTCCGGGGCCAGAACAATAGTACAGCAGGTAGGGCATTTGCCTTGCATGTGCCAGGATGAACTGGGGTTTAATCCCCAGGCATTCTATATGACCCCCGGGGACTGCCAGGAGTAATTCCTGAGTGCAAAGCCAGAAGTAAGCCCTGATATTGCCAGTTGTAACCCCCAAACAAAAATAAATAAAATTAAGTTATCATTCCACATACTTGGTTACTGAACTATATCCCTGGCCTTGCCTTTGCAATCTTTCATTGATCAATTAATGGATTTGGGGTTTCCCAGGCAGTGCTCAGGAGCCCGGGGTCTGACCTGGAGTTTCTTGAGGCACCAGGCTGGGGGATAAGTGCATGGGTCCGAGGATGTGCTGCTGCTTGGGTCCCCTGATGCTGTGGATGACCTGGTTGGGACCTCCAGGCCTACCTCCAGCAGTGCTCCGGTGACCAGGTAAAGCTGAGCTTAAATAGGGTCTTGCACATAAAAGGTGGCACTGTAAACCCTGTGCTGTCTCTCTGGTCCATGTTCTCTTGGCAATTCCTTATTTGAGAAAAACGAGTAGGAGAATGGTGGTTCCTTTATTGCTGCCTCCATCTGGTGGGCAAGGAAAGAATCTGGTTCTGCTTGTATAGGCGCTGAGGCTCACAGCAGATTTTCAGGTCCCGAGAACAATTCCACACTGCTCCCTGCTCTCTTGGCTGTGTGGGGTTGGCGGCAGCCTCAGCTAGCATCGCTGTTCTTGTTTTCAGAACTCCCTAAATATTCCCTCTGAGCTTCCATTCCTGAGCCCGTGGAGAGAGCTTGGAACTACCCTGGAGCCTGGTTCATCAAGACTCAAACACATGCAGCACTGAGTGTGTGATGGCACAGTTATGTGGTGAAATATGGTACCTAGGGATTCCTGTTCGCTTTTCAGATTAGGAGATGATCCCTTCCTATGTGCATGGTGCCTTTTACATGCATGCACGCTAACATGTGCTGCTGTTTCTGCCCCTTTTTAGCAGCAGGAATGAGAAATCTCTAGCTTGGACTTTTTGTTACTCTTCCTTTCTTTCTTTCTTTCTTTCTTTCTTTCTTTCTTTCTTTCTTTCTTTCTTTCTTTCTTTCTTTCTTTCTTTCTTTCTTTCTTTCTTTCTTTTCTTTCTTTCTTTCTTTCTTTCTTTCTTTCTTTCTTTCTTTCTTTCTTTTCTTTCTTTCTCTCTCTCTCTCTCTCTCTCTCTCTCTCTCTTTCTTTCTTTCTTTCTTTCTTTCTTTCTTTTGGGGGTGGTCACACCCAGCAATGCTCAGGGGTTACTACTGGCTCTGCACTCAGGAATTACTCCTGGCCGTGCTCTTGGGACCATATGGGAGGCCAGGGATTGAACCCGGTTGGCCGCTTACAAAGCAAACGTCCTCCCCTCTGTTCTATCTCTCCGGCCCCTTGTTACTTTTTCTGTTCTTATAAATACATTTTATGAATAAGTGACCCAGTAAATATTTGGTCATCTTTCCTCTTTTCATGTTCTGAGATGGATTCGGAAGAACAAGTATGAGATAAAGCAGGCAAGAGGCTGGTGCCCGGGCATAATGGAGGCGGCAGGCCCGACCGAGAAGGGCCCTTTGAGCAGATCATTGCCGGAAGTGAGGGAAGGGAACAGCATAGCCCACAGAACAGCAAGGCCAAAGGCCCTGAGGCAGGAGCCAGGAGGGACACAGAACCCAGTATGGCTGGGACAGAGAGAGAAGAGACCAGGGCTGCCAAGGGAGGAGGCGCAGGCAGACAGACCATAGTAAGGTTTTCTTACTACATAGGGCTTCTGCTCTGATGCCCAGGGAGGCCTCCAGGGGACACACGTGAGTGTGTGTAAGAGGGCATTGTAGGTTGTGTTATGTAGTAGGCTTGTGTTATGTATTTCCCCACTTTCCTCTATGTGACTGTAGTTGTGGCTGTGACTATGGTTATGACTGTGGCTGTGGTTGTGATTCTGGCCGACTGTGACAGTGACTGTGGTTGTGGTTGTGGCTGTGATTGTGGTTGTGGCTGGGATTGTGGATGTGGCTGGGATTGTGACTGTGGCTGGGATAGTGGATCTGGATGTGGTTGTGGCTGTGATTGTGGTTGTGGCTGTGGTTGCATTGCACCACAGGTCACACACTTGCTGTGGTCCCAGGGACCCCAGATAGTAGTGCCGCCTGGATCACACTGGCAGGTAGACTGGTACCGGGCTGTGCCTGCACACCCTGTGCCCCGGCTGGTAGAATATTTTTTTAAGTGAGAGGAGGAATACAGTTTCCAAAGTCAGTTTTCATCAACAGTCTAGGATTCTGCTCCCTGCATGCTCTGGGTGACTGACTTTCACAGCTTTATGAACTCTGCCACTAGCCTGGCTGATGAGACTGTGAGGAAGAGTATAGAGGATCAGGTCCTTCCTGAACTCTGAAACTTTCCCATCAGGAGGCTGCTTTGTCCCCCCTCCACCCCCCCCATTGCCTGGGAGTCCATAGAAAGGAACTGAGCTGTTTTGTCCTGAGGTTCCGGTAGACGGGTACTCAGTGCCCTGAGAAAGGAGCTAAAGGGCAGAGTGGCCTTAGACATGAGCAGAAATCATGTGATTTTACAGACATGAGCCATCCCAAATGGTCACAAGCTTTTTTTTGAAGAGAGGATTCTACACTTGACAGCTAAGCAATAATCGCATTAGTGAGGACTATGTGTGTTTAATGTTCCCATTTTGGTTTAAGCTTGTCGTCCACAGTGTCTAAATACAGTTAGACTCGGATAGAGAGCGTATTCTGAAGAACTGGTCAGCTGCTTTTAACCAATGCAATTAGATCACCATAATAAGAAGGAAAAGAGTTACCTTCCCTCCTGAAAAAAAAAAGAATAACACCCACACCCCCTGCAGCTAACCCTGACATAAAACCATGATGGTGAAAAAGAATAAAAGCAATGAGGGTCCAAAAGAAACAGTGACCAACATACAAAGACAGTCCACAGAATGGGAAAAAAAAATCACCCAATACCCATCTGATAAGGGGTTAATATCCAGGATATATCAGATACTGATAGAACTTTGCAAGAAGAAAACAGCCAACCCCATCAAAAAAATGGGGAGAAGAGATGAACAGAAACTTTGACAAGGAAGGAATTCGAATGACCAAAAGGCATATGAAAAAATGCTGATCATCACTAATCATCAGAGAGATGCAAATCAAAACAAACTATGAGATATCATCTACACCACAGAGACTGGCACATATCCGAAAAGAGCAAGGACAACAAGTGCTGGCGTGGATGGGGGAGAAAGGGACTCTCATCCATTGTTGGTGGGAATGCCAACTGGGAATGTCAACAGGGAGGATGGGACTCTCATCCACTGTTGGTGGGAATGTCAGCCTTTTTGAAAAAAAAATTATGGACATTCCTCCAAAGACTAGAAATTGAGCTCACCTTTGGACCCAGCCATACCACTCCATGGAATATACCCTGGGAAGCCAAAAACACACAGCAGAAACACCATCTGCACTTTTATCTTCATAGCAGCACTATTCACAATAGCCAGAATCTGGAAACAACCAGAATGTCTGAGACTAATGACTGGATAAAGAAACTGTGGCACATCTACACAATGGAATACTATGCAGCTGTTAGGAAAAAATTAAGTTATGAAATTTGCCTATAAATGGATGGACATGGAGAGGATCATGTTGAGTGAAATTAGCCAGAAAAAGAAAGAAAGATATAGGATGACTGCATTTATTTGCATTTATTTTGTCAATAGGTGGAATCAATCGCAGCGCATGGAAGTCAGAGGTTAAGTAAGACAGAGAAGGGAACAGTGTGCTAATAATCGTTGAAAATCATAATACCAGCTTAGAACTGAGCATTGAATATAGGCAAAGGGATACACATGATAACCTCTAAATGTATGTATTGTAATCCACAATGTGTAAGAGAAGGAAGGAGAGAGAGAGAGAGAGAAACAGAAAGAGATAACCTGCCATAGAGGTAGGCTAAGAGAGGGGGAGGGAATCAGGGACATTGTGGTGGGAAATGGGCATTGGTGGAGGGATGGGTGCTGGAACACGGTATGACTGAAAATCAAACATGAACATCTTTGTAACTGCATATCTCGTGGTGGTGTAATAAAATATTAAAGAAAACATGAGGGTCACTGCTTTTAAATGTTTCTCCCATCTGATAAGGGGTTACCCTTATCAATGCAGATGATGCGCCTAGCTGCTGCTCATGCTTTTACAGTGAATCAGGACAAGACATAGATTTGCTAATGTGTGTTTAAAGGACTGAGGATATCTGGGCTTTTATTCTGTAATTTGGTTTTGTTTTTGTTTTGTTTGGGGGTCATACCTGGAAACTCTCAGGAATCACTCCTGGTGGAGCCTGGGAGGACCATATGGGATTCTGGGGATTGAACCCCGAGTTGGCTGCATGCAATGCAGATGCCCTCCCCACTGTCCTATTGCTCCATCCCCTCTTTAATGTTTCTAAGACTGTGTCCATTAAATGCAAACAAAAAGGGAACAAAAAGTCTTGGCAGAACAGGAGAAGTGTTGCACTTGATGATCGGATCGATTTAAATATGGTATGTAGAGGTTCTTTAAAAAATTCCTAAGCCTAACACAGGGCATAAGGCTCTGGCTTTGCACATTGCTGCTTCAGGTTCAATCCCTAGAACCACTTATGGTCTCCAGAGCACCTCTGGGGAAAGAAAAATGGGTCAGAGGAGCCTGAGGTCTTGAAGTGACACCATGGTGGGTCAGGGATGGGTCAGGCCTGGGGCTGCGCCTCCTCTACCCGCCACTCCTGCACAACCTCTGCTTCACACCAGGCCACACTGCATCACACCCTTTAGACCAGGTAGCAGGAGGAAGGTGGCACAGGGCTGTGTTGTCAGGGGAGCCCAAGCCGACCCAGACAGGGCAGAGCCGGGAGAGCTCTGGGCAGTCCCCCGCCACAACTCAAGGGAGCCCCTGCAGGGGTAAGGCAAAGGGATTGTGTGTGGGTATCTCAGGGAGAATTTGGGGAGAACTCAGGGAGGCCCTGGTACTGTTGCTGTACTCCTCAGTGGGGCTCTGCAGCAGAGTCGGGTCTGACGGACTCACCTGTTCATCAGCCCATTAGATTGGGGTCCCTGTGAGAGGAAGACCCAGAGGCAAAAAGTTGGGGTGCACTGGGTGCCTTTTTTGCTTTTTTGGGTCATACCTGGTGATGTTTAAGGGTTACTCCTGCTCCGCACTCAGGAATTACTCCTGGGGGTGGTCCCTTGGGGGACCATATGGGATGCTGGGGATTGAACCTGGGTCAGCCACATGCAAGGCAAACGCTCTCCCTGCTGTCCTGTTGCTCTGGCCAGACTGAATATTTTCATGGTGTATGTGCTGGGCCAGAGAGTTTCTCAGAAGCATGGAAAAGCTCAGCTCCCTTCTCATGCTCTCCTGGTCCAGGCAACATAGGCTTCCGACACTGCACCCTTCTCTCCTGGACCCCTCCTGCCCACCTCTATGCCTGGCCCCTCCATGGAAATACATCACTACACAGTCCTCTTTGCCTTACCCACTACCTCATGTAGGGTCTCTGCAATCCAGGGGCTGGGTTTCATCATGTGTTTCATCTCATTTTGTTTTTGTTGCTTCATGTTCCTTTGCTTTGTTTCTTTATGTCCCACACATGAGCAAGACAATCCCGTCTTTGTCCTTCTCTTGTTTTTGCTTTGGGGCCACACCCAGCGATGTGTGGGGATTGAACCCGAGGATGAGCTCAGGGATCATCCTGCAGTGGCTCAGAAAACCCTTTTTTGGTTCTGGGAATAGAACCCAGAGTCAGCGTGACAAGGCAAACACTTTTCCCACCTTTCAAGAGTTATGGGTATCTGCCAGAGCTGGGCGCAGGCGGCCCTTGGAGGGCCCAGGAGGGGACCTGGGGGTATATTTCTGCCACAGGATGGCCTTAGCCTCTCCTTGGAGAATCACCATCAGCATCAGGACTCTGCTTGGTGGTTGCTATTTCCCGTAGCTTGTTGGAAGAGGCGAAGTCCTGCCAAGGAAAGTGAGGGTGGAGCTGATAGAACCAGAACAGGACTGAGTGACTCCTGCCAGGGACAGTTGGCTTCAGGGACCGTCCCTTGGTTCTGTTGTCCATCCCTCATTCTTTCTGTCTCACTCAGGGACTTGATAGGAGAATGTGCTGGAAAGGGGCTGTGTTCCCTGGAGTGGGGGGTGACGAAGACAGACTTCCAGGCCCTGAAAGGTTACATAACATTAACTGTGGGTTAGCACCACACCACCCCAATGCCAGGGAAGCCAAGAGCAGGGGTGGTGATGGGTCAGGAAAATTTCCATGAGGAAAGCAGAGCCTTGAAGGATTACTGAGAACAAGGGGAGGGGAGCTGGGAGAAGTAATGAGGAGGAAATCCCAGCGTGAGTGCAGACTGAGAGGCTGGTGGAAACAGAAAGTGCCTAACCCAGAAATCATTACAAAGAAAGAGCAACACCGCCCAGCCAAGAGAGGACCAAGCAGAGCTGAACCCAAGTGCCCTGGGCCAGCAGCTGCTCCTGTGACCAGAGAGGGGGTGCGGGTCACCTTCTCCCCCACCCCATGGTTTCATTGTATTTCCAATGTTGATTTCACAAAAGGGAATTCCCAGGCCTTGCTGCCCCGGGTGCAAGGTGGAGCCCTAGTGCCTACATGCCTCTGGCTGACATGAGCATGGTGGACACGGTCAGGACAGCCATGCTGGAACGATCAAGCACCTCTGAGGTCACAGGCAGTGTGCAGGCACTGGGTCAGCATGATCTCACTCACCGCCCGGGAGCCCTGTGGGGGTGGAGCAGCGAGTCTCACTTTGAGAGCAGCCATGGACTCACGTCTGACGCGCTTTCACCTCTGGGGGCTACCACAAACTCTCCTCCCTGCCGTCTCTGGATACGGGCTCAGCCCACGAGAGGCTGAGCGCCACTCCTAAGCGTAGGGGTCAGCGACCAGAGCAGGGTCAGACCTGGCTCTCCCTTCCCCATGCTTCATAAGTGAGATGTAAATGTTTTCTGGTGAGCAATCAAAAGGCCCAAATGCCATAGGAATCATCGTGGTTTTGTTTATTTTCCTGATGTTACATCCTTTCCCCACCATCTACCCTACCCCTGAAAATTTGTGTTGAAATACGAAGTGGGAAATGCCCTATGCCCCAAACCAGCTGCAGGGTAGGAGAGAGAGAGCTCCAGGGGCGAGAGCAGGCTTAGCATGCAGGGCACCTCGCTTTAGTTCCCAGCACTGCACGGCTCCCGAGCACTGAGCTGGGGGGTAGGCCCTGAGCACTGTTGGGTGTGACCCCAAATAGGGTAAAAAGGAAAGAGGGGGAACTCGACAAGTATATGATACACTTTGTAATGACACAATCATGTTATTTTTGAATCTGGGTATTTATATTTTGAACTTCGTTAAAGTAGGCCGTGCCTTCAGTGAAGTGATTGGTGCCATTTATGTAACACTGGCCTGCATTCCTCTAATAAAATGGAATATCTTCCAGGGTACCCGCTCATTGGCTCTACCAGTGGTACCTCATATCCCGATGATCCTTTTGGGACACATGTTGGAATCGAAAACAGTCTAGTGGGGCAGAGGGAAGAAGCCACTGTAGGTCCCTGGGGAGATTTCTGTACTTGGGGCACAGGGCGGGCATTCACCAACGCGCACGTAACATGCCTCTCTTCACTCAGGCCTTGGCCACCGCATCTGGGAAACAGAAGATTCTGCGGGAGAGGCTCTCAGACCCCCACCCCCACCCCCCACCCCTGAGCATCAGGGATACCCCGGCCTGGTGGAGTCAGGGCCAGCCAGGCCAGCCCCTCCATCCTGCCATATGGTCCCTTCCCTGGGGAAGCTGAACACTCCCAGGAAAGCAGCCTGAGCTCCACCCGTTGCGCCTGAGCGCCCCCTTGGCGACCCAGGCTAAACTGCAGGAGCCATGATGGAGGCAGGGCTGAGACGCTGTTGTCTGGGCGCCACAATCCTGGACTCCCAGCTGGCTCTCAATGGGAGGTACCTCAAAAGGGGAAAGGTGAGGGGCCGGGGGAGGACCTCCCTCAATGTGCGTGCGCGGACAGGGGCGACCTGGAGTGGAGCAGAGTCAGGTCACGGATATGTCCAGAGCGATGTCCAGTGTGGGGAACTTTGGTCCTGACTGCATCCATCCTCTTCCTGTCCCTGGCACACCGCGTCTGGGATCCCATAGATGTCTCCTGCATGCTCCGATCTCCAGCTGCTGGTCCCTCCCTGTTTCCTGTTTGTGGCCCACACTTCTGGCACTCACAGCCCATATCCCCATGTTGGGCCCTTTAGGACACGTAGGGCAGCGCTCAGTCACTGCTCGGTCACCTGGTGCAGGGAGGTGTATGCATCATTTATGTTGTGTGCATGAGTGGTGCTGTACATGTGTGCTGTGTGAACCGAATTGTGTGTGCTGTGTGTGCATGAGCGCTCATGTGTGCTGTGTGCTTATGTGCTTATGGATACATGAGATGTGCATGTTTGCCATGTGCTTGTCTACTATGTGCACATATGTGCTGTGTTCATGTGCATGTGTGCACACGTGTTTTGTGTGCATGCAAGTGTACTGTGTGCATATGTGTGTACTGTGTGTGGTGGTTTTTAGCTGTGTGGCTTTGCATGCCTGATGGTGCGTGGCTGTGTGTGGCAGTGCCTGTCTATGCATATCAGTGTGTGGCATGGGAGAGGTGGGACAGTGACTTGCAGTGGTGGGCGAGCACACCTTCTCCAGGGTAGTGGGTCAGACACTTTCTTCAGACAAGGAATCTTGGCTCCACCTGCAGTCCTGAGATGTCAGATGAATGACACCTGCAACATTCTCCAGGCTGAGCCCTGCTGGGGCACCGTGCCCAGGCCGTTTCCTTCTTAGTCTCATGTTCACCCTGGCTCCCCTCCCCCAGGCTATGGCTGTTCTTCATACAGGTGGGATTGTTGGGTCTGGCACACAAGCACAGCATGTCACAGCCAGTCGCCTGGGAAGTTGGCTCCGCACCCCCACATCCATCTGCATCCAGACCCGCACAAGGGCAGAGGGACCCATGGGGAGTCTGGTCCTAGCACAGTTCTGGAATGCTATCAGGGAGATAAAGACCCACCCAGATGCACATCCCAGGTGGCCCTGTGGGATCCACGGGCCTGAAACACCATACAGGAGAAGCCTTTGTTTCCCTGAGGTTCAGGTGTGATCTTCTGGTGTGTCATCTTCGTGTGTGCACAAGCCCTGGCAGTGCTTATGCTCAAAAAGTGACCCTCACGGTGCTCAGGGAACCATAAGCAGATTTGAACTGGGGTGTCGCAGCCAAGGCATCTGTAGGCAAAGCCGCACCCCACCCCCTGTACTCTCTGGCTCTGTTTCTAACAAAATTGACCTTTCTACCATTGATTTTTTGTACCATTTCTACCATTGAATGCGTGGGACTGTCTCTCCATTGTATCCTTTTCCTGATGGTTTTGTCTTAAAAACAGCATCAGAGCTGTAGTACAGCGGGTAAGGGGTTTGCCTTGCACACGGTTGATATGGGTTCAATCCCCAGCATCCCATATGGTCCCCCCGAGCACCGCCAGCAGTAATTCCTGAGTGCAAAGCCAGGAGTAACCCCCAAGCACTGCTGGGTGTGACCCAAAAAAGCAAAAACAAACAAACAAAAAACCCCAGAACCATTCTTCTTGCCCTTTGGCAGAGACCTGATCCACCTGAATGGTTCCTGCTCCAGGCTTTGGGTGAGACTACCAGATCCTTTATGACCAGCCAGGTAAAGGTATGCAAGTTAATCTCTCTAATCCTCAGTTACCTCACCTGTAGACAGTTTCATGGAATCATAGAATTGGGAAGGGATCATAGGCAGCCATGCTGGACACAGTGAGCCCGCAGTGAATGCTGACTTTGGTAAGGATTAATGGACACATTATTCAGAGTTATTAATTGCCATCACTAGCTTTGCCCAGCATTCAGGGCAGAGTAGACACTGCCACGGTGTTGATGATCTTTGCACATCAGGATTAAACCCAGAGCAGCATTTTCTCAAGTTCTGCTGTTGATGATTTAAATTTTTCTTCTGTGTGTTAATTGGATTCCCTCCGGGCTTAAGGTTTGGTTCTTGGCCCAGCAGTGCTCTGGGGTTAACAGGGCCACAGCTGGAGGTGTTCGGGAAGCCATCCCGTGCCAAGGCCTAACTTGGAGGCTTTGAACGTGCCAGCCACATGTCTTATCACCGAGCTACCTCCCGGCTCTGGTTCTGCATTCCTTGAGGAAGGGAAGACACTACCAGCTTTGCTGCTTTTGGCGTTCCAGTTTCCGGGGGACTCCTGATATCTCCCTCTCTGCTGCTACTGGGAAGCCCCCCTGATGATGTCAGCTTTCTTAACTCTGTTCGCACAGTGTCTTCCATACCCTGGGAACCTTCACATCTTGATTATGCTCCTCTCTGCTCTCCAGTCTTACACAGATGTGCCCTTTGCAGCCGCACCAGTTTTCCCCTCGAGGTGGACAGAATTCTGTTCTGTTTTGTCATGTAGTGTTTGGGTCCTTTTCTTGGAAGAGGGGACTCCCCATGCTCAGGGGCCACTGGAACGACTCACCCGCCATAAATTCTGAGGACTGGACAGCTCCTTGCTTGGATCTGGTGATGCTGGGCCCACCAGGTCCACCGCGGTGGTGCTCAGGGGTCATGAGGTATCAGGGCCTGTACTCAGTCCTCACATATACCAGGTATATATCCCAACCCTTTGAGCAGAGGGCCTGCCCCAGTGGGTACTTCTGCTTCTTCCTGTGGTTCTCCTTCTCTTTCGTTTGTCATGCTTCCGGGGCCAGTGAGCTTGAGGTCTTGCCATGCACTCCCTAGCAAAGCGAGAGGAATTAAAAATTCACTTTCTTAAGCAGTGTCTGTTGGGGTATGCTGGGCTCCCGACAAAATCAGGGAGTAGGTACTGGAGATCCCCTTCTGCCCTGGGGAATCGGTGACCGGCAGATGGAGAAAGACATAAGAATCCAGCAAAGTTTCAAAAGGATTTAGTCACACTTGTTCTGGTATACAATCCAGTTAGAAAAACCCCAGACTTTAGGTTCCTGGCTCGGACCTGGCCACATGTGGGTTTAGAATCCTAGGCTAAGATGGCTGCTACCAAGGCCCAACAGGGAAGAGAAGGGAGAAAGGAGGCAGAGGGAGGTGAAAAGGCAAAAGGCATAAAAGGTGAGGAAGAAAACAGTCTAGAGCTTTTATAACTTTTCAGCCCAGACTGGCCCACATCAATGGAAAGCAGTTAGGGTCAATCCCCCTCAGGTAACTTCTCCCAGGACGTCACCTAGCCCCACTGAAATGTTAATATTGCCCCAGCCAAGATCTCCCTTGGAAATGTCCCTGCAGGCTCTATTTAGTCCCATGATGATTGTGGTAGCATAAGAGAAAATATTTATACCAGCTAACATAGAATACATGGTAAGATAAACTTCCACATTCAAACTGTTTTCTGCTCCTTATCTACAAAGTGGCCTGCAGGAGGTAACTCCAGGCAAGATGCAGAGACTCTGGGCAACAGTATACTGCAACAAGTGTCAGGTTAGAATGTTATTAAAAGATGGTTCTAGGGGCAATAGTGCGACTGGCAGGGCACTTACTTTGCACACAGCTGACCAGGGTTCCATCCCCGCCACCTCATATGGTCCCCTGAGTTCTGCCCAAGTGATTCTGAGAGCCAGGAGTAGCCTGAGCACAGCCAGGTGTGGCTCTAAAACCAAACCAAGCAGAATAAAATGAAAGAACAGTTCTCCTTAAAAAAGTTTTTTTTTCCCTCCAAGATAAATTCCATTCACTTTTCTTATCGATTTTCTTAGCCCATGGCTGAGAGCATGTATTTGTTCCAGACTTTTCTCTTGTGTTTTCCCAAGTCCACTCCACAGGTCCTGTGTCTCTCCCTCCTGTCAGACCCTCAACTTCCTGTGGTAAAGGTAAAGGGCCTCTTGATCAGTTCAAGAACCTCCTACCGAATTCTTTTCCTTTCCCAGCTCTTGCTAAGAGCCTAGCAAGCTGATTCAAAATAAGGAACCAGGACAATGAAATTGGATTTTCTTTTTTTGGGGTGGGGGGGCACACCCAGCATTGCTCAGTGCTGACTACTGGCTCTGCACTCAGGGATGACTCCTGGTAGATCTCGAGGAGCCATTTGGGATGCTGGGGATGGAACCCGAGTTTCTGAGGACAAGGTAAATGCCCTTCCTACTTTAGTATCCCTTCAGCACAATGAAACTTGATTTTCACCTTGTTTACAAACCTGGAGCCTCCCCCCAGACTCTCCTATCTCTCCACAAGATACAACCTCCAGCTGAAAGAAACAAAAACCCAGGGACCAGACTAATAGTACAGCAGGGAGGGCACTTGCCTTGCTAACCTGGGTTCAATCCCCAGCACCCTATATGGTCCCCTGAGCACTTCCAGGAGTGATTCCTGAATGCAGAGCCAGGAATAACCCTGAGCACAGTTGGGTGTGACCTCAAGCGCCCACCCCAATTTAAATACACAACTAACTTAATTTTCCGATATTTCCCTAAGCCCTGAATGTCAGTTTGATGGGAGCTACTATACAAAAAAACTTACGCCACCACATGACAACGTAGACAGTAACTTAGAGCACCATGCACCAACATAGTAATTCAGAGTACACAGTACAGATGGTAACACAGTAACAGACAGTAACTCAGAGCACCATGTGATGACACAGAAAGTAACTTAGAGCACCACATGATGATACAGACAGTAACTTAGAACACCATGAGATGTTACAGAAAGTAATTTAGAGCGCCACATGGTAATACAGATAGTAACTTAGAGCACCCCATAATGTTACAGACAGTAACTTAGAGCATCACATGGTGATACAGAAATTTAGAGCACCACATGATGATACAGACAGTAACTTAGAGCACCATGTGACAACACAGATGGTAACTTAGGAGCATCACATGGCAATACAGACAGTAACTTAGAGCACCACATGGCGATACAGACAGTAACTCAGAGCACCACATGGCGATACAGACAGTAACTTAGAGCACCACATGGCGATACAGACAGTAACTTAGAGCACCACGTGGCGATACAGACAGTAACTTAGAGCACCACGTGGCGATACAGACAGTAACTTAGAGCACCACGTGGCGATACAGACAGTAACTTAGAGCACCACGTGGCGATACAGACAGTAACCTAGAGCACCACGTGGCGATACAGACAGTAACTTAGAGCACCACGTGGCGATACAGACAGTAACTTAGAGCACCACATGGCGATACAGACAGTAACTTAGAGCACCACATGGCGATACAGACAGTAACTCAGAGCACCACATGGCGATACAGACAGTAACTTAGAGCACCACATGGCGATACAGACAGTAACTTAGAGCACCACATGGCAATACAGACTAACTTAGAGCACCACATGGCGATACAGACAGTAACTTAGAGCACCACATGGCGATACAGACAGTAACTTAGAGCACCACATGGCGATACAGACAGTAACTTAGAGCACCACATGGCGATACAGACAGTAACTTAGAGCACCACATGGCGATACAGACTAACTTAGAGCACCACGTGGCGATACAGACAGTAACTTAGAGCACCACATGGTGATACAGACAGTAACTTAGAGCACCACATGGCGATACAGACAGTAACTCAGAGCACCACATGGCAATACAGACAGTAACTTAGAGCACCACATGGCGATACAGACAGTAACTTAGAGCACCACATGGCGATACAGACAGTAACTTAGAGCACCACATGGCAATACAGACTAACTTAGAGCACCACATGGCGATACAGACAGTAACTTAGAGCACCACATGGCGATACAGACTAACTTAGAGCACCACATGGCGATACAGACAGTAACTTAGAGCACCACATGGCGATACAGACAGTAACTTAGAGCACCACATGGCGATACAGACAGTAACTCAGAGCACCACATGGCGATACAGACTAACTTAGAGCACTACGTGGCGATACAGACAGTAACTTAGAGCACCACATGGCGATACAGACTAACTTAGAGCACCACATGGCGATACAGACAGTAACTTAGAGCACCACATGGCGATACAGACAGTAACTTAGAGCACCACGTGGCAATACAGACAGTAACTTAGAGCACCACATGGCGATACAGACTAACTTAGAGCACCACATGGCGATACAGACAGTAACTTAGAGCACCACATGGTGATACAGACAGTAACTTAGAGCACCACATGGCGATACAGACAGTAACTTAGAGCATCACATGGCGATACAGACAGTAACTTAGAGCATCACATGGTGATACAGACAGTAACTTAGAGCACCACATGGCGATACAGACAGTAACTTAGAGCATCACATGGTGATACAGACAGTAACTTAGAGCACCACATGGCGATACAGACAGTAACTTAGAGCATCACATGGTGATACAGACAGTAACTTAGAGCACCACATGGCGATACAGACAGTAACTTAGAGCACCACTTGGCGATACAGACAGTAACTTAGAGCACCACGTGGCAATACAGACAGTAACTTAGAGCACCACATGGCGATACAGACAGTAACTTAGAGCACCACATGGTGATACAGACAGTAACTTAGAGCACCACATGGCGATACAAACAGTAACTTAGAGCACCACATGGTGATACAGACAGTAACTTAGAGCACCACATGGCGATACAGACAGTAACTTAGAGCACCACATGGCGATACAGACAGTAACTTAGAGCACCACATGGCGATACAAACAGTAACTTAGAGCACCACATGGTGATACAGACAGTAACTTAGAGCACCACATGGCGATACAGACAGTAACTTAGAGCACCACATGGCGATACAGACAGTAACTTAGAGTACCACATGGCGATACAGACAGTAACTTAAATCACTGAGACAGTGGTCAGCCAATAGTTGATGGAGGACAGTTAGGGTCTAGGGGTAAGGCCATTAAAGCCAGCCAGCCCTGCCTGTTTTCCTTTCCTTCTCTTCTCTCTTTTCTAAATTAGATCCTCCCCACACCCCCTCTTCCATACTTGGACAGTATAGAAGCAATACTCTCTGAAGCAAAAATTTGGGGGAAGAGAGAGAGAGGGGAGAGAGAGAGAGGAGGGAGGGAGGGAGAGAGAGACAAAGAAAGAGAGAGAGAAATGTTAATGATAAAGAAACCTAAGCCACCGGCAGAGTGGCACCTACATCCTAATGAGAGCGTCTAGTGCAGTCAGTGAGGACCGGCAGACTCAGGCAGATTGATCAAAGGAATGCAATAGAGGCCGAGGGAATGGCCTCGGTGTGGAGACTCTGAATCTCCAAGGGGGTCCAAGTGGGCCTTTCACCGCTTGGGCATGTGGCATGTGGGGCCTGGTCAGTAAGCAGGAGGCACGGTGGACTGTTTTGAGTGGGCGTGAGAAAAAGGGAACATGACCAGATGGTCCACAAAGACTAGGCGTCATTGCTACTAACATTGAGTATTTATTTTTCTGCATAATTGAAATGTGGTCAGAACAATAGTGTGCATTTGAATTTGCTCTTCTGATTCATTTAATAGAGGGGTTTCCTCTTTCCTGGTGGCATGACTGCTCTCAAAGCAAGGTTACCCCATTTCTTTGCCCTGAGCTAAGCTTTACTCTCCCTTAACAGCTCTGCACCTTCCCCCCTGGGCTTTGGGAGGCCATCGGAAGGTGGTAAAGTGTTTGCTGATTTTCACCCAAAAAGAACTTCTTCAAGGTCCCCCTTTCAAATGGTTCTGTCATTTCATCTTCTGTTAGATTTGCTGCTGGTGGTCCCTCACCCTTCTCTAAGCGACAGAAACGCCACTGTTCTCCAGTCCAAAGCCTCCACACATTTGCCTTCCTAGCCTGTGCTCAGTTGGATGGTTACTGAGTCCTGGGTTAGTGGCATGTTTTATGGGATCTGTGGGAAGGCAGCCTGAGCGTGAAGGTTGGTGCTCCTAGAACTACCTCTGTCTTGAGATTGACCTTGGAACTTGAGAGAGACAATAGCCTGAAAGGCTCTTGTCATGCACAGAGTAGACCATGGCTCATCCCCAGCAGCACATTCACAGGTTTCCCCGTGCCCCACCAGGAGTAATCCCTGAGCACAGAGCCAGGAGTAAGCTCTGAGCATTAGTGAGTGGTGTTCACCCCCTCCCTCAGGCCCTCCCCCAAAAGTAAAGGATTGCTTGAGTGTTAGAAAAGATTAGTCAGGGGCTTCCTACTTCCAGGTTCTTTGACATGGGTTTTTTTTTTCTTTTTTGGGTCACACCCGGCAATGCTCAGGGGTTACTCCTGGCTCTGCACTCAGGAATTACTCCTGGCGGTGCTCGGGGGACCATATGGGATGCCAGGGATCGAACCCGGGCCGGCATGGGCCGGCCGCATGCAAGGCAAATGCCCTACTTACTGGGCTATCGCTCCAGCCCCTGACATGGTCTTGTTTAAGTAATTGGGGAATCTGGAACTCAAAATACTCAGAGGATTTATTGATTAGGAACTTTATGTTTGTTTCTCCAATCTGTGTGGAAACTTAAGCATTCAGAATAGCCACGTTTGGAAAGAATTACAGGATGATAGATGATGAGACTGGCTATTATACTTGGAGTGTGCTTAAAAAAAAGATAGTCAGATTCATCAAGGAATTAAAATAAATACAGGAAACAGCCAAAATAGAACAAATTTTAGCTTATCAGGGATTTGTCCTTCTATTTTCAGTACACAGGGAGAGGCAATTCATCAAGAAAAAAAAGTGGAGTGGACACTAATTTGTGTCCTACCACACAAAACCATCAATCTGCAGCAACTGATCACTGAACTCTAAAAGTACATAAGCATTTCGGTGTGAAAGGCAAGATTGTCACATTCTTTATTAGTGGTTTTTTGGTTTTGATTTGAGGGCTTTTTTTTAATTTTTTGCTTTCCAGGTCATTCCCAGTAATGCTCAGGGGTTACTTCTAGCTCTGCACTCAGGAATTGCTCCTGGCAGTGCTCAAGGGACCATATGGGATTCCTGGTATCGAACCCGGGTAAACCGTGTGCAAGGCAAAAGGTCCTCCCCAGTGGTCTATCACTCTGGCCCAGAATTGTCACATTCTGAAAAGAGATCTAGAAGACTCTTGAGGAACTCAGGAGAGGTAAGGTTTCTTAGTGAAGCGGAGCATTTGCTGACCAGTCAAGTTTCTAAATTCAAAGTTTACCTTAAACTTTTAAAATGTATTACCCCCAAACATTAAGATAAGCAAAGCATAGGGTAAAATATGGGTACATATTTGTAAATATACCACTGGCAGACACAGACATGGGGCAGAGCTGCTACGGCTCTCCCTGTGCCCAGCCGCTCATAAGGCGCCGGGAGGAATGGCGGGTTCTAGCCCTGGCCCGCCACCCCAGCAGAGCCTCACAACAAGCCAGACAACCCCCCCACTCCATGAGGGCCTCCATTTTCCACATCCGGACTTCCCCCTCATCAGAATTCCACCCAGCGACCGGCCTATCACAGCCTGGCTCGTGGCCGCTTGCAGCCGCACGGTTCATCAATAAATGCTGGATTTTGAGATGAATACAAGAGTATGCTACCCACAAGGCAGAGCCTGGCAAGCTACCCGTGTTGTATTTGATATGCCAGATACCAGTAACAATTATAGACCTAATTCCCATGACCTGATGGAATGGATTGAGGCTCTTTATGCTCCTGGAGCAAGCAGGTGCCCTTGGGCTCTACTTGCATGAGACAGGTCATATGGAGATGTTACTGGTGCCCTCTCGAGCAAATCAATGATGAATGGGAAGACAGTGACAGTGATACAGTGATACCACTGGCAGATTTCAGAAGGCAGGATCTATGGTAGAAATCAATCCACATTTAAATTTTATCCATGGGCTGAAGAGATAGTATACAGCCAGTAGGTCACTTCCATTGCATGCGGCTGACCCAGCCTCAATCGTCAGCATCCCCTATGAGCCCCTGAGCCTGCCAGGAGTGATCCTTGAGCACAAAGAGTAACCCCTGAGCATCACTGTGTGTGGCCCCAAAACAAATAAATGAATGAATGAATAAAATATTTGAGAATATGGGGCTGGAATGATTATAGTGGGCAGGGTGCTTGTCTTCCACATGGCTGAGTTTAGTTTCCAGCACCCTATATGGTCCCCAGTACCACCAGGGAATAATTCCTGAGTGCAGAGCCAGGAGTTACTTACCCCTGAGTAGCTACGGGTGTGGCAAAATAAAAAATGTAATCCAGGGGACTGGAGAGATCCCCATTTGGTTCCCCTGAGTCCCCAAGAGAGATCTGAGTACCCTCCAGTAAGGCTGAGAAACAGAAACAAAAACAAAACAGAAAAAGGGCAACAAACCACACCTGGTACAAGCATAGGCCACAGATGGGAGCAGTTGTTTCCATAGGAGGAAATGCGGAACCAGCTCACCCACTGACAGTGTGTTTGACATCAGTGGCAAATAAGGAAATGCAAATGAGGAAGCCAGTGAAGCACCATCTCACACCTACTGGGCTGGCAGAAGGTCAGGGATGTGTTATTGCCAGGTCTTGGAGGAGAAGGTGAGTGGGAAGGTTTGGCTAGTGTGGGTGGGTGTTTAGAGGGATTAACTCCCCTAGGAGCTCCTCATACCCCACGACTCAGCGATTCCACTCATGAACGACTCCCTCCCCATGACTCAGCAATTCTGCCCCTGCCTCTCGCCCAAGGACCAGGGGCATGTTGCAAGGACCTTCATTACAGAATTGGTTGCCATTGTCATAGCGTTTGACGGCAGAAAAGCTAATGAATCTGTTGCAGCTGCTTCATGCTGTGGACTGAGGTACAACAGGAAGCCGAAGGGTTTTTACTTTGTAGCGAGAACTTATTTTAGTAACTGGATAGTTTACTGGTCAAGCAAATGGGGTGGGAGTGGAGTGCTTGGCCGGGAGGTCGTAGTGCCTTGTAAGCATGAGGTTTTGGGTTCCACTTCTGGGGCTGCCCACGTGTGATGAGCAAGGTCTGGACAGCAGTTCTGCTTCCCGGAACTCCCCCACCCTCACCAGAAAGGCAGTGGGGTGTGGTCTCTGGCACTCAGGCGGGTGTGCATAAGAGCTGTGATTAAAGTGTATGCCCCTGGTCAGCACGCATGTGTGAGCACTGTGGCCCCAGAGAGCTTGTGTATGAGCACTCCAATGACCCTGAAGGCCCCCTGGAGCCAGAGTAGGTGTCAGAGCTACAATGCCTGCTGCTCTGGTGAGCACTGTGGCAGAGTATGGGAGCAACTCAACCTGGGCAAGTATGTGTGGCCCTCGGTCCTCAGTGAGCTCCACCTCAGCAGAGAGAATGGGAAGAACAAGCCAACAGCGGGTGTTGGGACTGGGGAGATGCTTTATGGGCCATGGACAAGCCTTGCATGCAGGAGTCCTGGGTTTGACCCCTGGCTCTGCATTGTCCCCTGAGCACCCCTGGGTGTGACCCCAGGTACCAGCAGGTAGCCCCTGAGCACCATGTGGCCAGGGTCTAAGACACAAAACCAAAAGCAGCACCAGATGTTGACATGAAGTATGCTCTTCATTTCTCATATATAAACTACTACTGGGGGGGTGTGGTTACACTGAACAGTGCTCAGGGTTTATTCCTGGTTCTGTGCTCAGGGATCACTCCTGGCAGGCTTGGGGGCCATATGGAGTGCCAGGGATCAAACCCAGTTTGTTCGTGTGCAAATCAAGCACCTGGCCCCCTGTAAATCAGTCTTGGGAGCAGTTTTAGGTTCCTAGTCAAATGAAGAAGAAAGTACAGATATTTTCCAGATATTTCCTCTCTCCATTCATAGCCTTCCTTATTATTAATTAATGTCACCCACAAGAGGGGGTACATTTGCTATAATGATAAACCTACATTGACCACCTCTTGTCCATAGTAGACATTAGAATGAGTTTTAGTTCTATCAGACAGGTATAATTTCCCCATCTCTGTATCTTCTTTTTTATTTATTTTTAAATTTTTTAATTGAATTACAGTAAGACACACAGTTACAAGGTTGTACATAATTGGATTTCAGTTATATAATGTTCCAACACCCATCTCTTTACCAGTGTATGTTTCCTACCATCAGAGTCTCCCAATTTTCCTAATGTAATGCCCCCTTGCAGGCACCTCTCTCTCTCCTCCCTCTTTCTCCCCTCCTTCTCTCTCTCCCCTCTCTCTCTCTCCCTCTCTCTTCCCTCTCTCTCTCTCAGTTCTTGTCAGAATGATCATTTCTAACTCACAGAGTGAACATTTCCAATATTATTTCAATACTGGTTCTCTTCTCTATCCTGACTTTTATCCTGACTGCCCTTTGCCACCACACACCCCGTGGCAAGCTTCCAACCATTGACCAGTCCTCCTTGACAGGTGAAATTTCTTTTAGGAATATCAAGATGACAAAGATGAATGCAAGGTTGGTTCAATAGTATGAAATCTATGAATATAATTCATCATGCCATGTGTGAGAAGCTGGACTTTTTTTTTCTTTTGCATTATTTTTTGTTTGTTTGTTTGGGGGCGGTCACACTCAGTGTTGTTCAGGGCTTACTCAGGATTGAACCAAGGTTGGCTGTGTGCAAGGCAAGCAACCTTAATTCCTGTACAATCTTTCTGTTGGGTTGCTTCTTGATTGCAGTTGGGGTTTGAGGTTAGCCTCTCAGGAAGGTGTTTCTGTTTTTGCTAATGACCATAATGCATAAGTTTTGAAAACCAGATGAATGGGTGGGAATGTCCTTGCTCCTTGTGTCAACATGGGAGCTTGCCAGTGCTCATGACAAAGACTCCTAATTCCCCGGCAGGATTAGTTCATGTCAGGTCAC
>JAJIBD010011382.1:0-45788 GCA_021461705.1 Cryptotis parvus
TTTCCTTCAATAAATATGGTTGTCAAAAGTATTTTTTATAAGAAATATTAAAGCTGGACCCCTATTTCACAGTATAAAAATTTATTAAAAGTATATAAAGCCCTATTTTTATATTAAAATTAGTTTTGAAAAAGTTTATAGAGAGAATGGACCTAAACTCCATGATATTCTTTTCTAAGCTGTCTTCAGTAATTGAACTCCATTGACAAGGGATACAATCTAAAGTACATAAATAGAGTCCATCAAACTAAATTTTGGTCCTGTGACAAAATGCTTAAAATAAAACTGCTCAATGAAATAAAATATTCACCATCCATCTGACAAAAGGATAATTTCCAAGCATTTCAAGTACTCATAAATTTAGCAATAAAAGCAAATAAATACACAAAGTACCTTATCAAAATTGGGGGGCGAAGTTAATAATTATGGAAGGATAAAAAATTTCACTGTTTTGCTTTTTGTTATTGTGTTTAATATTTTCAGAGATATTGTTATTCTGGAATTAAAATATAGAGAAAAATGAAGAATCAATGATTTTATTTATGAATAAACTAGCTGTTTACTTTTTTTCTACAAAAGGTTTGTGATAGTCTTTAAAATAAAACTAATATTTGTTAAATAACTCTGGCAAGGTTAATAATCTAATCAGCTTGTAAGGTGGTCTTTGAACCTGGGGGTCAGTGTTTTTTGTGAGCTTTTAGCCCTCTCTGTGTCATTGTACTTTCACCAAATTTAGATGTCTCACACACTGTTAATTTATAACAACCAACATGATTAATATGGAAAGAAAAACAAGAATTTTATATATAAAAAAGGGACTGAAAGTAATTACCTTGCATGGATGACTAGGTATTTTAGTAACCATGGTGCAACTTTCTTTTTGTTTGGTACTGTTTTGTTATTAGCAATACCGACACTGCTCAGACATTACTCTGGATCTGTGTTTTTTGAATTTGTCTTGAAAGGGTTCTGAGAAACACAGTATGGGGGCTCAAATCCATGACTACCTTGGCCAATCAAATGTCTTGGCCCTGTGATATCCTCTCTGGCTCACATGCCTTTCTATGTATTCAAAACTAATCTAAGGGCTAGGTAAAATTTTAACTAGGTTTTTGCACAATTGATGACAATTAACATAATGTTGAACTTGATTTTTGGACATACCCTGTCCTCAGGGCTTACTCCTGGTTTTATGTTCAAGAAGCACCCCGATAGGGTTCAAGGTACCGTATGTGGTGCTGAGGATCAGTCTTCATTGTATGTATGCAAGAGAAGAGCCCTGTCACTGTGCTTTCTATCCAATCCTGTATTGATTTTTTTTTTTAGAAAATTAATGAAGTTTTAGTGATATTGAAACTAGTAAACTTTTTTGTTTTTTTTGGTCACACCCAGCGATGCTCAGGGGTTACTCCTGGTTTTGCACTCAGGAATTACTCCTGGTGGTGCTCTGGGGACCATATGGGATGCTGGGGATCGAACCCAGGTCGACTGCATGCAAGGCAAACACCCTACCCACTGGACTATCTCTCCCCCCCAAATTTCAGTTCATAATAAAAATTTCTAAGGTCACCATGAAAGATATATATAATAAAAAGTAAGCATACACAAGTCCCTTATATAATTGGGACTTGTGTATGCTCCTTAAAAATAATTTTACATTAAATACCAACATCACTTGTATTAGTTTCAATATTTTTAATATTGAAATAATATAATTTAAATTACATGAATTGACATCAGCAAAAACTCAATATTTTCAAGTGTGCATTCTATATCGAGGAAAAAACTAAATTAATGAAATTATCTAAAATCTTGTAATTAAATTTAAAAAAGACAAGTAGTTTTCATCTGGAAGGTGTATTTGAGCTTTACTCAACTCTGCTCTGGGCATAATTCGGGCTCTGTAAATGTAACTATCACTCAAGGTCTTGCCTGGTATCCACCGGTGTTAACTGTGTGCATGACAAATATTTTAATTCTATAGGTTCTACAACCATAAGCATAAGTCACTTAACATGACACTGAAATAATACAGGAAATATAGTCATTTTATAAACAAAGTTGAAACAATGGCTAAGATGGTATTTGGTATTTTTCAAAAGTATTTATATGCACTTTTTTTTTTGCTTTTTTGGGTCACACACGGCAATATTCAGGGGGTTACTCCTGGCTCTGCACTCAGGAATTACTCCTGGCGGTATGCACATATATTTTACTAAATACTTTTAAGTAACTGATAAATCCAAAGCATTCTTTTTGAGGGATGATGCATTAGATTGTTGGACACACTCAGCATTATCGCTTAATCCTGGCCTTGTGCTCAGGGATCACTTCTGACAGTGCTCAGGGTATCATGCGGGGTTTTTTAGTAATCAGCAGAAACTTAGAAAACATAGGTTAATTTAATAAACTAAAATTCATTTATTTTTTCATTATCCAGTAGGATTTGAAATTAGACACATATTTCCTATTTCAACGTGAATTCAGCTCTGTTGCAATTATTTTTTTTCATGTTCTCCCCACCTCATGTTTCCATTCTTCCACACATTCTAAATCTCAAGAATCCCTTATCACATTCTTAGAGAATTCCATTCACACATAAGATCATTATATTCAATGTGAAATAATATCAGATTTTTCTTGTGGTAGTCTATAAATATATTTTCATTATTTAGTAAAGAAGTTTGGACATTAAAAAAAAAGCTTTGTTATGTAATGAACTCATATCACAGAAAGTTAAGAAAGTACTGAATGTATGTAATCTTTCCAGGACACACTTTCGTGTTCTTCCTGGCCAACGTCTCCAGGCTTGAGATGGGAAAAGCGATGGTGTGACCTTAGACTGATTCCTCTACTTCATTCGCGTTTTTCTCAGTATGTACCTGGGACAGATTTGAGTCGGTGAGTACATGTTAGTGATTTTTGATATCCTATCTCGTGAAAAAGAACTATAGACAAAACAATTTTTTAAATGAAGTAACATTGGTTTACGGAAGTGTAATGGTAATCAGTTTAGGTGTAAGATATTCTTTTTAGTTAGGTGCAATATCTTTCCACCACAGCCTCCAGGACACTTCCTGTTCGTTCTTTCTCCTCTCCTCCCTCTTTAATGAATTCAGAATCTCAGGGTCACTGTTCATTGTCTATTGCCTTGAATTTTTGTTTGTTTGTTTTATACAACAAACAGTAGAGCTGTAATCAAGATATATCATTCATATTCTTTATAATTTATCTCTGAACATTTCTATTAATGGGCATAAATAGAGCAGAATGGTGCAGCTGCAAGAAAACATTTTTAATATGTTTGTGAACACACAGTTTAAGCCCTGCTGCTATCTTACTGAAGTGGGTTCAATGTCTTTAAGAGAAGTACTAATAACGTACTAAACTAATGTACTTTGTTTGGGTTGAGTGTTTCTTCTTATATTCACTTTGGAATTATTATTTCTGGGGGTTAAATTTGTTTATCCAAATAACTAAATTGGGGCATTTTTGAAGCATTGTATTACTTGAGTAAATTTTGACTTCTATTACTAATATTTCTTAACAATTTTTATTGGATTTTATTCCTAATTTATTTATGATGTATGATCTAGGGACATAGAAACTTTTCTGTAAAGAGTTGTATATTAAATATGTTTAAATTTGCAGTACCAATGACTTGCCCTTACTATTGTACCCCTGTTTTTGAAACATGAAGAGTACATGCTATGTACAAGTGAATAGGAATGTTTCTGTTCCAATAAAACACATTATAAAACTGATGGTCAGCAGGTTAGATGTGTAAACCATAGTGTTAAAGCACCACTTAAACACTAATTTTTATATTTCTTTCCTTAATATATATTAGTTTTATATATGTACATATATTTATTTCCATTATACTTTCTTCAGCTGAAGTGTTTAGAGTAATTTCTTGATTTATTTATAGTAATTTTGAGTCAGTCATCAAGCATATTTTTCTAACTTCTTGCTTTAGTACTTCTCACTGATTTTACACCTCAAGTGGTTTAGAAATACATCCATTCATGTTTGATTATCTTGCACTTTGTCACATAGTTATCTTTATTTTGATGTTTACTTTGATCAAACATCATTTCAGGTAACATGAATTTTATTTAACTTCAAATATTATTTTTAAAATTCATGAGAAAGAAAAAATATAATACTTATCTCAGTAATTAACTTCTTAGTTTTCCAGATCTCATTAACATGTTCTTTCTTCAAAAATACTGTTAAATAATGTAGTTATTTATTTTACAACAAACCATCTATATTAACAGAAATATAGACTGCTGTCAAGAAGAATTTTAAATGAAAGTACCAAATTTGGAGAGTAGAAAAATCTGTTTTACTTTGAAGTTTGATTTATTGTTTTATTTCTTAGGAAATGAATGAATACACAACTATATTATAAAGGAAGACTAAAGAAACAGGATATGTTGGTAAATCTGATTTCTGTACTTTTTTCATTTAAGAAAAGTGGCTTCCCTCAGTTATCTGCAAATAAGTAAAAATATGGATTGGAAAAAAAGTTGATGTTGACTTTATCAAGCCAACAAAATACAGAAATCAAGAATGGGACACTCAAAATATTTTCCTTTGTAGTCAATAGATGATCATCTCCATAAATATTTTTCTTATTCCAACTAGTGATGGTTTATCTTATCTGACTCACTGAAAATAATTTAGCTAATCTGCTTTACATAATTACCATTTTTTCTATAACTTTTCTGAACAAGGTTTTTCCCATTATATTTTATAGATGCATAGTGATATAGATCTGCTTCTAAATTATCTGCTTCTAAATATTTTCTGGTTATTTTTCATAGTGAGTTAATATAGATTTTTAAGTATTAGCAGTCTATGTATATATGCCAACTATATATGATATATGATATATACATATATACACACATATATAGTGTATATGTGTATACATACACACACACACAATATATATACACACATACATACATATATAGTCACCCAGGATACTGAGAGCTATGCTCAGGGAGGACTCTAGTGGGCTCAGAGGATAAAAGAACTGGGCGAGGGGCCAGAGCGATAGTCTAGCGGGTAGGGCGTTTGCCTTGCGCAAGGCCGGCCCATGCCAGCCGGGTTCGATCCCTGGCATCCCATATGGTCCCCCCTACCACCGCCAGGAGTAATTCCTGAGTGCAGAGCCAGGAGAAATCCCTGAGCATCGCCGGGTGTGACCCAAAAAGAAAAAAAATATTTAAAAAAAATGAACTGGGCGTCATGGATTGAACCTGGGTTGGTACCTGCAAGGAAGCACCTTGCCCACCATACTATCTCTGTCCTTCTTCTTTTTTTTTTTTGGCTTTTTCGGTCATAGCTGGCAATGCCCAGGGGTTACTCCTGGCTTTTCTCAGGAATTACTCCTGGCGGAGATCTGGGGACCATATGGCATGCTGAGGATGGAACCAGGGTCAACCGCTTTCAAGGCAAACGCCCTTTCTGCTCCTTCTGTCCCTCTTACACCGATTTTTATTTGTATTTATATTTATTTATTTATTTGTTTGTTTGTTTGTTTATTTGTGATTTATTGATTGATTTTGCTTTTTACGTCATGCCTGGCAATGATCAGGGGTTACTTCCGGCTCTGCACTCAGGAATTACTCCTGGGGTGCTCAGGGGACCAAAAGGGATGCCGGAGATTGAACCCGGTTGGCCGTGTACAAAAAAAAACACCCTAGCCGCTGGATTATCACTCAAGCCCCCCACACTGAATTTTTTTTTGCTTTTTATTTTGGGGGCAGTCACACCTGGCAATGCTCAGGGGTTTCTCCTGGCTCTGCACTCAGGACTTACTCCTGGTGGTGCTCGGGGACAATATGGGATGCTGGGGATTGAACCCTGGCCAGCATGGGCGGCAGCGTGCAAGGCAAATACCTTACCCGCTGAACTATTGCTCTGATCCCCACACTGATTTTTTAAAATATGAAATTACTATCCCTAAGTTTTACTTTTCTTATTCTGAAAATTTGATAATCATCCTAATGATAGTTTCCTGTATACATAGATTTTGGAACTGTCAATAGTTTTTTCTATATGCCTGAAAAATGCTTTTCCTTTGCCCTTGGACTTCCATATAATTAAAATTGGCATTCACATATTAATCCTCTCAATGGTTTTCTTCCTTTACTCTTTACAAATCAAACTGTCATTGTGTTGTGGGTTTTATTCAAATTCTTAATGTTGTTCATGACTTTCACCAAATTCTGGGGCTTTTTGATTATTATTTCTTCAGACACCATGTCACTGCCCATTCAGGTGTTACAGTTGTGACTACAATGCCTGGCTGTGTCATCAAGTAGCAGACAGGAGACAGGCTTGTCTACATCCAGGGCTCTGCCCCGTGGACCCTGGATGGTTGATGGTCTGACATAGAAAAAGACTGGGCCCGTGGGATGAGCCCAGAGCCACAGCACAGCCTGGCAAGCTACCTGTGGTGTATTCAATATGCCCAAAACAGTAACACTAATGCAGGTCATTCCCAACGAATGGAGACATTACTGGGCACCTGCTCTTGCAAATTGATGAACAAGGGGAAGACAAGTGAACACAAGTGATACCATGTCACTGGCCCTCTCCTTTTCTATTGCTGCCTTGTTAGTACGGCTGTGTTATGGAATCCTAAATTATATTTTGGATTAATTTCATATCTTTGTCTTACAGATAGGATAAACTCCACTTCTCTGTCTTCCTGTTTTGTGACTCTAGTTTCATGATTTAACAATGCCATTGAGCCCTTCTGCAAAATATTTGATTTTGTTGTTACAATTTCAATTCTATCATGTGCATTTTATACTCCTTGATGACTTGTACTTTTAAAAAATTACTAAAGTGCTTTATTTTTTATTAGTTTAAAAGGGAATTTTTAAATTGGTTCTAAAACTGCACTTGCACGTGCTCAGGTTATACTCCTGACTGTGCACTCACTCCTGGTGGGCTCTTGGGGACTACATGGCTATTCAGGAATCAAACCACAGTGCCCCTTGTGTAAGGCAAGCAATCCCACCTGCTGTACTATCACTTCAGCCCACAAAAGGAATTCTTAAATGCTTTTTGAAACCCTTAAAATAAAAAGATAGCACTTTTAAAATGCATGTGAGATAATTTTAACATCTACTGATATTGATATCAATATTAGCTATTTGAATATACTATCATAAATTTTTATTGGTAAAAAATATAAAAGCATCATTCTGATGTTTCTTTATTTGGCTAAAACTCTGGCTTATATTAATCCACTGCCCCATTTTATTGGTGTGCCATAATTTCTAATACCATTGATGATAATTTCATGCTTACTTCAATTTAACACCAGCCTTATGACCTGAGTGCTATTCACCAATGATCTAGAGCCTCTCACATGCTTTTCACAAGAATTTCTGTATATTAGAATTCAAATTTTGTTTTCTTTAACCATTTTTCCCCTTACTCTGTTTCCTTCTATCCTGCAAATTTGGTATATATGCACCTTTTCCTAAGAAAACAATTTCGTCCTGAGCTTTAGTGTTAAGACTGGGTGACATTACTTATTAAATTCTCTGTTGGTACCAAATCATCAAACAAGAACACAACATTAATTCACAGTATCTCACTGCAGACATTGGAATATTTTTATTATAATATTTCCAGTAGCTTTATTTTTCTTTTTTGCTCTTATACCAGGTATGGTTAGGGCATTTCTTCTTGCACAATGCTCAGGGATCATTTCCAGAAGGACTCAGGGGACCATATGTGGCGCAGGACATGTGCAGGACAAACACTCTAACTGCCATGCTACCTCGCTGGCCCCCTAGTTAGCTTAAACTCTGCCAATGCAATTTTTTGCTGAATGTTGGAAAACTTGAAGCAGGAATGTCCTGTCAGGTCGGAGGCACAGAGATGAGACTTCAGGAACACGACGTATATCCATTAATATCTTTAATGATCACCAGCCGGAGGGGCAGCATCTCTCATGTTGGCAGCTGACTGACAGAGCTGAATGACCTGAGCTGACTGACTTGAGCTGACTGAACACCTCCACCAGGACCCCAACTCTCTTATCCCATCTTCCCAAAGGGCTATCCAGCTTAAAGTTTGCATGGTTTACATTACAAAGACAGTTCACATTCATTGAATAGGACTTAGGAATAATAGGAAGGAGACAACCAGAAACCAAAAACCTGCAGGAGGTGCTATCTAGGTAAGATGAGATGAACAAAAGAATGAATTACAGTTGCTAATGCAGCCTTCTGGACTAGCCCATGATGGCAAGGACATGTCAGACAGAAGAACAAGAAAAAAACCTGTTTTCTGCCTAACTTTAAGCATCGCCCATTAGACTCCATCTTGGGCTAGCTATAGCCAACAAGAAAATGTACAGAGAAATGACCTAGGATAGCCTTGTCTGTGTAACTACAGCTTGATTAACAGTCTCACTAGGGAATTGTACATACTAACTCTATTGGGAGACAGGCTGCCAGAATACCTCGTTTATCTGTTAACAGGCAGTATCCATCAGACCTTCCTTCGCATATCCTTAGATCTACCTTCTGCCAACAAAAAACTACTTATTTGTTCCATTAAAATTGCATGGGTGTAACTTTAACTTCCTGTGTGGAGGTCAGTGTGGGAAAGGAAGCAGAATACCCCATTTTATAATACCTCACTCAAAGTGCTGAAGGGCAAGAAGCAGATTCAGTGCTTTACTCTAGCCTGGGGAGAATTTGACTAAGCATGCTTCTTACCTTTGTGCTAAATGATGTTTCCTTCTTGGCCCTGTAAACACAAGCAAGTCAGTCATTCAGGGAATTGGTGAAAGACTAGCTTCTTTGGTTACTTGTTGGATCCTTGGGGAATCCTTGGGACTGTATTTCTATTGCCTATTTGACTAAATTTGTGTAAAACACAAAACGAGTTTTATGATTTTAGTCAAATAATTTTTCTAATCCTTTAACAATGAATGCTTCTTTGTGGGTCATATATTCTAATTACCTGTGTACATGTGTCTTTTGTATTGATGATAATTATTCTAGATCAAAGGTTTTTAAAGAACTTTGCCTGGTATCCATGGGAGATAATACGAAAACATAAGGTATAACCAGTTTGTCTTTCTCTAATTCCTGAGGTTCTTATATAATATTAAATTCTTTAGGTCTCTGTACAAACTTCTTTATCCTTTCAACTTTAGGAAGCTACCAATTCTTCTTGATGAATTCTTCCCAATAGTCTTTAATAGCTTGATGGAGAATTTATAAGGAATGAAGCTACATTTCATTTTCAACAATTGAGAATCCCAATGCATGACTAACCTTGATTTTGGTCATTATTGTTGCTTGCATAATGATAATATCTAATCGTTGCAATTATATTTTTCTTCTATGTATGCTCTTCTAAAAAAGTATATTGCAAATTTTAAGGTAAATTATTTTCTAATGAATTTTCCTATTATATTATGTACATAATTTCGATAGTATTCCTTATACACTCACAAAAGATCACATTGTCATATATTAGTGCTCTAGGTTACAATGTGGTCGTTGACTATATTTTTCATTGATTCAAATTATTCAGATTGTACATTGTTCATTGGTTATTTTACATGTAATGTTATAATTTTGTTTGTATTATAAGATACTGACAGGAGCACACTAAAGTTTCTCACTAATATGATGACTTTATTTCCTTTCACGGTTTGTGTAAGATTTGTTGCATTAAGACTATACTATTGGATATAGAAGCAGATAGGTATTTTATTAGTTCTTGAAATATGATCCTTGTATCATAAATTTTCCTTTGACTTTAGTAATGTTTTTTTCTTCAACTTTTATTTTCTAGAAAATATGCGTGTCTGGGTCTGGAAGGATAGTCTAGCATTAAAGTAGGAGGATAGTTACTTTATATGCAATCTACCAAGTTTTAAACTCTTGCACCACTTTTGGTCACACAAGCACTGCAGTAGTAATCTCTGAGAACAAAACCTGAAGTATATCCTGTGTAGAGCAGGGTATGAACCTCACCTCTCACCCCAAATTTGAATAAAATATGTCCTTCCCATGATTTGTTCAATTTATTTCTTAAAATAATCAAATATAACCTGTGTTTAATTGGGTCATATATTCTAATTAGCTTCAATGAAATTTTAATATATCTGAAATTCTGCCTAACATTTTAGCATGAGTCCTTTAGAAAACACTCTAAGTTTTATATCATATATCTTATCTTGATATTTATCAGCTTATAAGAAATAGTAATGCTAAAAAATGCAAATTGTTCCTGTGAGTAACTGTCACATGTTTGTTCATACAAGTTAGAGAACTTTTACTATAGGTGCATCATTGACAAAGTCATTATAAAATTTCTCCAGTACTATTTTATGTTATTCTGAAACTTTGCCAGCATCCTTCTTATCTTTGCATGCCATAAAATTTATTTTTATGATTCATTATTTGTCATTTTAGGAAAGATACGTTAATAGCACCTTGCCCTATATAACCTTATTTCATTAACTTTCCTCACTCATAATTCTCTGATTTTCTATATAGTTTAGCTTTATTTTAGCTACATAAGTTCATAGTTTATTTATATATTATTATTTTTATTGTTACAGCAATATGTTTTAATAGTGTTATGTTTATTCTCTAGGTGTACAGGCTACAACAACTTCCTAACATGAAAGTATGAAATACCCTCCCCTGATATCCTATGTTAATTCCTTCCCTATTTACTCATGCCTATTCCTTTTCTCCTGCTTGGTGATCTCAGTTTTGTCATCTATGGGTTAGGATTTTTCATGATTTGTTATTGTCTATTCCTTGGCTTGTTTCCTTGTATGGCACAGATGACTGAAATCATTCAATATTTGTCCTGGTCCCTCTGAATCATTTTGTTTCACATCCATTCACATTTTAGTCAACAGAACACACTTTCTTTTCTCTGTAGCTGCATAGCATTCCATTAAATTTATATATTATAGACGCTTTGTCCATTTATCTGTTTTTGAGCATTTGAATTTCTTCCACACCTTAGTTATTGTACCAAATGATGCATTTAACATAGTCCTGCATAAATAATTCTGAATTCATGAATTTGCTTCTTGGAGATAGATGCCAAGAACTGATCAAAATAAGGGACAACCTGTTGAATGGGGAAAAATATCTATGCACCTTACACATCATCAAGAACTAATATCCCAATGCATAAAGAATTTACAAAGCTTAACAACAAGAGCAAAACAGTAACCCCACCAGGAAAAGAGCAGAGAGGATTTAAAACTCCCCCAACAGCACATGTACAGCCACATACAAGCTCTCATGGTAGTGGAGATGTGTAAGGAAAAGAGAGGTTGGAGGTAGAAAAATATTGACACTAAGGAGCTAGGTACATTGTGCTAATATTTTATTCCTAAAACACAACTATCTCTTGATCACTTGATCACTTGATGCTAAGACAATACATAATAATATTCAATTAACATTCCTACTGTTGTCTTCCTAAATGTGACTGCTTTACTTTCATAGAATGCTTTGTTTGCAATCATAAAATAAATACTTATTTTCTCCCTGAAAAGGAATTAATGTTACATAACCTGGGTATAATAAATTAAAATTTTATAGTGTATGCTTGAGTACAGTTAAAGTTTTTTTTTTTTAAACTCCTAGAAACAATAGACGCATATAGTAGAGTGGAAGGGTACAAAATCAACACCCAAAAGTCAGTGGCTTTCCTATACAGATAACGAAAGAGAAGAAAGGGATATTAAGGAAACTATTCCATTCACAATTGTGCCACAGAAAATCAAATACCTAGGAGTCAACTTACCCAAGTATGTAAAGGACCTGTACAATTTTTAAATTTTTTTTTTAAAAAAAAATTTATTCCCTTCCACATTGTGGATTACAATACATACATTAAGAGGCTGTCATGTGTATCTTTTTGCCTGTATTTAATGCTCAGTTCTAGGTTGGTATTAGCACTTTCAACAATTATTAGCACACTGTTTCATTTTCTGTCTAATCTAGCCTCTGACTCCCACACGTTTGTGATAATTTCCACCTTTGACAAGACCTCCTGATCCAAATTTCACCTAACCTTGGATATTAGTATCATAATATGTGCATATATATATTTATGTCATGCAAATAAATGCAGTCATTCTATATCTGTCTCTTCTTCTGGCTAATTTCACTCAACATGATCCTCTCCATGTCCATCCATGTATAGGCAAGTTTCATAACTTTATTTTTCTTAACAGCTGCATAGTATTCCATTGTGTAGATGTACCAAACTTTCTTAATCCAGTCATCAGTTCTAAGGGCACTATGGTTGTTCCAGATTCTGGCTATTGTGAATAATGCTGCTGTGAACATTAAGTAGGGATGGAGTTTGCAATGCGTGTTTTTGGCTTCCCAGGTTATATTCCCAGTAGTTGTATGGCTGGGTCAAATGGGAGTTCAATTTCTAGTCTTTGTAGGAATGTCCATATTGTTTTACAAAAAGGCTGTACCAGGTGACATTCCCACCAACAATGGATGAGAATCTCCCTTTTCCTGCATCCACGCCAACACTTGTTCTTGCTCTTTTGGATATGTGCCATTCTCTGTGGTGTAAAATTATATTGCATTGCTGTTTTGATTTGCATCTCTCTGATGATTAATTATGATGAGCATTTTTATATGTCTTTTGGCCATTCGATTTCTTCCTTGTTGAAGTTTCTGTTCATTTCTTCTCCCCATTTTTTTTTCATGGGATTGGTTGTTTTCTTCTTGTAAAGTTCTACCAGTGCCTGATATATTCTGGATATTAACCCCTTATCAAATGGGTATTGGGTCAAGATTCTTTCCATTCTGTGGACTGTCTTTGTGTCTTGGTCACTGTTTCTTTTGAGGTGCAGAAGCTTTTCGGTTTCACGTAGTCCCATAGGTTTTCTTCTAGTTGCTTTTTCAGTGGTGTTTCACCTTTGAAGATACCTTTAGCTTCAATTTCATGGAGGTTTTTTCCTATATTTTCTTCAATGTACTTTTATGGATTCAGGTCTGATATTGAGATCTTTAATCCATTTTGATCTGATTTTTGGGCATGACAAGGAGTAGATTCCAATATCTAAATGAGAGAAACATAGGGTAATTTTTCAGGTTCAATACACAAGTGTGTTTGTCTCTGTGAGATAGGGTAATTTCCCTGTGACATATGTATTTGTAACAAAATTTGGAACTGCATAAGACATCAGCTACTGTATTTATATTCCATGTTTATCTTATAAAGATTTCATTAAACTCAATCCATTCTATTTTTAGTCTTACTTCCCTTTCTATAATAATACAGGTAAAACTAAAATTACTGTGTTCATGGCTACCAAATGATATAAAAGTATAAAGTATACTAAAGAGGAAACCATCATTTTTTACCTATTAGTACTACTACTACTACTAGCACTACTACTTCTACTACTACTAATAGTACTCCTACTTCTAATAATATTACTATTACTACTACTATTACTATTCTTAGAGTTATATTTACTTTGCTTCTAATTATTTCCCTGATTGCTTTATGTTCTTCTGCATCTGTAAATCTGAATAATTGTATCGGTATTTTACATTTTGAAAACTAGGCCAGCAAGGATATAAATATGCTCTTTACAAACCAAAAAAAAAAGTTTTGAAGACATTCAACTAACAAATACCAAAACAATACTTGACTTGAGTCCTTGCACTGAGCAGCTGGACTTTTGATCCAGAACTACTGGACAGGCCCAAGTTTTATATCCACTGTCTGGGTGTGGCCAAAAAATATGACTTAATTCCACCTGCTTTATTAGTCATCCAATTTTTCTTTTGTTTAGTGTAGTATTCAATATAAACATACTACATATTTACTTTTCTTTTTTCCTTTAATTATTTTTTATTATATCACCATGAGATATACAGTTACAAAAATGTTCATGATTGGGTTTTACTCATACAATGTTGCAGCACCCCGTCCCTCCACAGTGCACATTTCTCACCACCAATGTCCCCAGATTCCTCCAATCTCCAGCTTGCCTCTATAGCAGGTAATTTTTTCCTTTTCTTCTCACTCTCTCTCTCCCTTCTCTTACACATTGTGGCTTTCAATACATTTAGGGGTTATCATGTTAATCTCTTTGCCTATGTTCAATGTTCAGTTCTAATCTGGTGTTACCATTTTACAAATGTTACTAGAACACTGGTATATATTTATATCCCCACAAAAATGAATGCAGTCATTGTGTGTCTGTCCTTTACTCAATGACTAATTTCTCTAAGCATGATAATCTCCATGTCCATCCATTTGTAACTTTTATGACTTTGCTTGTTCTGACAGATGCATAGTATTCCATTATGCAGATGCACCACAGTTTCTTTATCTAGTCATCTGTTCTTGGCCACTCAGGTTGTTTCCAGATTCTAGCTCTGTAAATATTTCTGCAATGAACATAGAAGTGCAGATGCTGTTTCTGCTGTGTGTTTTTGGTCTAAAGGTTATATTCCCAGGAGTGGTATTGCTTGGTCAAATGGGAGCTTAATATCAAGCTTTTGGAGGAATGTCCATATTGTTTTCCAGAAGGGCTGGACCAGTCAGCATTCCCACCAACAAGTGAATGAGAGTCCATTTCTCCCTACATCCTCTCTAGCACTGGTTGTTCTTGCCCTTTTGGATGTGTGTCAGTCTCTGTTGTGAGATGATATTTCATTGCTGTTTTGATTTGCATCTCCCTGATGGTTAACGATGAGGTGCATTTTTTTCATATGCTTTTCAGCTATTTGAATTTCTGTTTTGTCAAAGTTTCTGTGCATTTCTTCTCCCCATTTTTAATGGGATTGAATTTTTTCCATAAAGTTCTACCAGTGTCTTGAATGTCTTTGATCACTTGATCACTTGAATCCTGTTATTCATCGATTTGCTCGAGCGGGCGCCAGTAACATTTCCATTGGACCCTATCACATGCCAATGTAGCCGAATGGCATCTGGTTGAATCAGGAATATGAAGAGCCTCAAATGGTTCCTTCAGGGTCTTGACAAGGAAGTCTGACCATCTTGTAGGTGGGTGGCCATGTGATCTTTTGATGTCCCATGGGATCCAGTTGGTAATAGCTCTAGTCCAATACTATGGACTAGAGACAATGTCTTTGATATTAATCCCTTATCATATGGGTATTGGGCAAATATTCTTTCACATTCTCTGGGTTGTCTTAGTGTCTTGTCCCTTCTAACATTTCTCAGCCTGAAGTATGTTTTGGCATACTAATATGGTAACCCGGGCTTTTAAGAGGTGTTGTTTTCGTGAAGGATTGTTTTCCAGCCTTTAACTTTGAGCCTGTTTTTTTTTCTCTGATTATTCACATACATTTCTTGAAGACAGCAGAATCTTGGGTTCAAGTTTTTGATCCATTTTGCCATTCTGTTTTTTTTTTTTTTGCTTTTTTTTGGGTCACACCCAGCAATGCTCAGGGGTTTCCCCTGGCTCTGCACTCAGGAATCACTCCTGGCAGTGCTCGGGGACCATATGGGATGCCGGGAATTGAACCTGGGCTGGCATGGGCCGGCCACGTCAAGGAAAACACCCTACCCACTGGACTATTGCTCCGGCCCAGCCATTCTGTTTCTTAAATGGTTAGTTTAGACAGTTGATATTGAGAGAGATTATTGTGGTGGGATTTTGTGCCATTTTCTCTATAAGTTTGTTGTTCTTTGGGTTTTGTCTTAGAGTAGTTCTTTCAGCCCTTCATTTATGGTTGGTTTTGAGTCTATGAAACTCTGAACTGTTGTTTATCTATGAAGCTGTTTATCTGTCCTTTAAATCTGAATGTGAGTCTAGCCAGGAAAAGAATTCTTGGTGATGCCTTCATTTTATTGAGTTGTTTTCACTATACTCCACCACTGCCTTTGAGCTCAGAGAGTCTCTTCTTATAGGTCTGCTGAAAGTTGAATAGATACTCCTTTGTATAAGAAAATTCCTTCTTTGATCTTGCCTTTTGACGAATTGAGTCTCTCTTTATAGCATCTGTCATTCTGTTAGGATATGTCTTGGAAGTCTTTTTATTGGGTTCTCTTTTAGTGTCCTTTTGGGCTTCTTGGATGCCTGCATACTTTAACTCTGGAAAATTTTCAGTAAGGATTCTTTGGCAACTCTTATTTCTTTGGGGTTGTCTCCCTGTCCCTCTGGGACTCTGATGATTCTTATATTGTTCCTCTTGTATGAATCCCTCACATACTCTAGCCTAGTGCTGATCCATTTTTTTGATTTTTTTTAATATCTGTTGTAATTCCCTGACTGCTTTCTGAAGCTCATGCTCATTATCACTGATTCTGTCTTCCACTGCTGTCATTGTATTGTTGATGCACTCATTGTGTTTTTCACTTCGTCTATGGAGTCTTTTATTGATGACATTTCTGTTTGTAGTGTTCTTATTTATGCTATCATTTCCTCTTGTAATTTATAGGTTTCCCATTGACTGCTTCATTTTGTCCTCCTGTATTTTATTGGACATCTGTTTCATATCTTCATTATACTCATTAAACATCCTCACAATTTTCTCTCTGAATTCTTCGTCAGATTATGAATGTGGCTATTCCTAGTTGATGCTTTGGAGCTCTTCTTCCATCTTTCAAGGAGGGGAATCTGCGTTATTTCCCCATAATGCTGTGGTGGTATGACAGTGGAATCTTCTGGAGCATTGTTCCTCTCTCACTGCCAGATAGGTCTCTGTAAAGTCAGTTTTTCTGTGCTTTAGGGGTATGTTATATTGTCAGTGTGGTTCTAGTAGTTAGACTGTAATTGTGAGATCCAGTAACAGAGTCAAAAAGTGCTGCTTCAATACAATATGAAAAGGGAGAATTAACTTCCTGCCACATGAGTGCCACTGTGGTGAAGTCCCAACCCCACACTTCCTAATGTGACACGCAGGATGCCGTTTGAGGAGCCAAGGTCTCCAGTGCAGTCTCTGGGCATCCATTTAGGATGCTGATTATTGTAATCTCTGGTTTCTATCCCTAAATTCTAATAGCCTTGTGTCTATCTCTGTTTTTGCTGCGTGTGCTCCATATTTACCTTTTCTTACATAATTATACTTTGTGGATAAGAAAGAAAATAACTGTAGTATCTGCAAATATGTATAATAGTAAATAAAACATGAACTAATAAATACATATAAGCATACATATAAAATATTTAACAAAAGAAAAATATATATTACAATTTGTTGGAGACTGTTATTTCAGTCTTGGAAGAAAATTTATAGCTTTGAATCCAAAAAATAATAAAATATTCCAATTAAATAGAAGAAATGAAGAAATAATTTATTGTGATCAATAAATGAATCAGGAACTCCATATGTAAATTAATGAAGTTATAGTTTTTCTTTTGTGAATAAAGTAATGAATGGGTTGATTACCAACACAATGTAAGAGCAAACGTTAAATAAAATAAAATTATGATGCTTAAGAGAAAGTTGGAGAAATCTATCCTATGATCAGAGAAAGAACAATACCTTAAAATATCTGTAAAATCGGTGGAATACGTTAACTCAATTAAAAACACTGAACAAAATAGGTTAACTCAATTAAAAACACTGAATAAAATACCTCATTAAAAACACTGAACAAAACACTGAAAAAAATACCTTGGGTGGAATGGAGTAAACTCAGTGAAAAACACAAATTTTCAAAAAGCATTAATAAACATTTAACAAAGATTATTTATTGAAATTCAATTATTAATCACTTGATCACTTGATCACTTGAATCTGGTTATTCATTGATTTGTTCAAGTGGGCGCCAGTAACATTTCCATTTGACCTATTACGTGCCAATGTAGCCCAATGGCATATGGATGTTTCAGGAATATGAAGAACCTCAAACCGTCCCTTCAGGGTTATGAAGAAGAAGTCTGACCATCTTTTAGGTGGGCGACCACGGGGGTCTTTTGACATCCCATGGGATCCAGTCTGTAATAGCTCTAGTCCAGCTGTCTTCTCCAAATCGCATTAATGTCCAGCCCATCTGATTTTTGATGCCTTGGCAAATGAGACAGCTTCCCAGTTTCTGGAATAGCGATAGAGGTCAGAACTCCAGATTCCTTCTCTCACTTGAGTGAGGCGGGATATTCCAAGCATAGCTCTTTTGATTCCTCTTTGGGAGACCCGAATAGCATTCTCATCCTGCTTTCTAGTGCCCAGGTCTATGAGGCGTATGTTAATGCAGGGAGAATGGTTTAGTCAAAGAGATGTGCCCCGAGCCGGAGGTTCTCTGTCCTTTTAGCTATTTCTTCAATGCCTTTGAAGGCATTCCATGCTGCTTTCTTCTTCCTGCACAGCTAAGGTTTTAGGTCGTTTATCATTTTGACTTCTTGACCTAGGTAAACATAACTGCTGCATTCAGAGATGTTTGTTCCATTGAGAGTGAATGGGGCCTCTGGAACTAGTTCATTTTTCATGAACATAGTTTTGTTGAGATTCAGTTGTAGACCTATCTTTTCACATCCTTGGTCAAAATCAGCCAGCATTTGTGCCGCTTTGCTAATGTTTGGTGTTATCAGAACGATGTCATCTGCAAAAGCAGAGGTGGTGTAGTTGCTTATGGTAATATCTTCACTCCCATTCCTTCCCATTCTAATTGACACATGATGTTCTTGAGGGTGGCACTGAAGAGTTTTGGTGAAATGGTATCATCCTGCCTAACCCCTCTTTTTACATTAATGATCACTTCCTTATAGAATGGTGAGATACTGGTTCTGGATCTGTAATAAAGCTCATAAAGGATCTTGATGTATTGGGTTTGAATACCCTGTTTGGTTAGGGCTTTGATGACTGCCTCAGTCTCCACAGAATCAAAGGCTTTCTTTAAATCAATAACATGAGACAGAGTGGCATCTTGAACTCCCTACAAACCTCAATGAGCTTGGTTACCATGTGGATATGGTTGATTGTGCTGAATCCTTTTCGAAGTCAGCTTGCTTGCATGGTTGTCCTTAATTAGCACAACTGGATTCTGCCAATCCTGTTCAGGATGGCTCAAGTGAACAGCTTGTAGATGGCAGACAACAGGCAGATGGGGTGATAGTTGCCAATGTTGTGAATGTCTCCCTTCTTGAAAAGTAGAACTGTCCTGCTGGTTTTCCATTGGGAGGGCACCTTGTATCCAGACAGTTAGCGTGTGAAGAGCTGAGCCAGTGTATTGCTGAGTACTGAAAGCAGATTCTTCACGTGTTTGGGTCTGACTTTGTCTGGGCCTGGTGCTGCTCCCTTCTTTATCAACAAAATGGCATATTGGATTTCAGAAGGGAGAACATTGGGAATGACATATCCATCCTGTGAAATTTGGTATGTGGGCAGGTGGACATAGTTATCAAAGAGATCTGAGTAGAAGTCATGGATAATCTTCTCCATTCCCTTTCTGGAAGATGTGATTGATTCATCAGGACGTCAGAGGGCAGTCATCTTGGTCTTATAGTTAGTAAAGGACAGGTGGGCTGTGGAAATTATTTTCCAAGCCTCTGCTGTGTCTTCCGGTATTTTTGCTCTTCTCTCTTTGAGGTCTTTCTTTATCGCTTCTCTGCCCTGCTTTTGCAAGCTTGGATGTTAGCATTTGGTCCCTTGAGGCTTGCGCCTTGCCACTTTGGCGAATGAGCTCTAGAGTTTCTGAAAACAGGTGTCCATTTTATTAAAACATTTTATTATACCACCGTGAGATATACAGTTACAAAGATTTTCATAAGATGTTCATATTTGGGGTTTTGGTCATATAATGTTCCATCACCCATCCCTAAACCAGTGCCCATTTCCCACCACCAATGTCCCCAATTCCCTCCCTCCCAGCCTGCCTCTGTGGCAGGTTCTTAAATTCTTTATCTCTTCTCTCTTTCTCTCTTTTCCTTCCCTTCCACATTGTGGGTTACAATGCATACATTAAGAGGTTATCATGTGTATCTTTTTGCTTGTCTTTAGTGCTCAGTTCTAGGTTGGTATCAGCACTTTCGACAATTATTAGCACACTGTTCCATTCTCTGTCTTACCTAGTCTCTGACTTCCACATATTTGTGATAATTTCCACCTTTGACAAAACCTCCTTATCTATGTTTTACCTGACCTTGGATACTGTTATCATAATATGTACATATATATATATTTATTTCATGCAAATAAATGCAATCATTTTGTATCTGTCTCTCTCCTTCTGGCTAATTTCACTCAACATGATCCTCTCCATGTCCATCCATTTATAGGCAAATTTCATAACTTCATTTTTTCTGACAGCTACATAGTATTCCATTGTGTAGATATACCAAAATTTCATTATCCAGTAATCGATTCTCAGACACTCTGGTTGTTTCCAGATTCTGGCTATTGTGAATAATTCTGCTATGAACATAAAAGTAGGGATGGTGTTTGCACTGCATGTTTTTGGCTTCCCAGGGAATATTCCCAGGAGTGTTATGGCTGAGTCAAATGGGAGCTCAATGTCTAGTCTTTTGGAGAATGTCCGTATTGTTTTCCAGAAAGGCTGTACTAGTCGACATTCCTACCAACAATGGATGAGAGCTCTCTTTTACCGGCATTCCTGCCAGTATTTGTTGTTCTTGCTCTTCAGGGTATGTGCCAGTCTCTGTGGTGTGATATGATATCTCACTGTTGTTTTGATTTGCATCTCTCTGATAATTAATGATTATGAGCATTTTTTCGTATATCTTTTGGCCATTTGAACTTTTTCCTTGACAAACTTTCTGTTCATTTCTTCTCCCCATTTTTTGATGGGTTTGGCTGTTTCCTCTTGTAAAGTTCTACTAGAGCTTGATATATCCTGGATAATAACCCCGCCATTTTCCACATTGGACTTCCCTCTCATCAGAACTCCACCCAGCCGACCAGCCCATCACAGCCCGGATCATCGACACCCACCCTGGAGCAGTTTCTTCCTCAATCCGGCCCAGGTATGCTGGTCCAGAGACTCTCAGACATGGGGCAGAGCGGTTCCTTGCTCTCCCTGTGCCCAGCCGTTCATGAGGCAGTCGGGAGGCATGGTGGGTTCCAGCCTTGGCCCACCACCCGGCAGAACCTCACAACAAGCCAGACGACCCCCACCCACTCCATGGGCGCCGCCATTTTCCACATTGGACTTCCCTCTCATCAGAACTCCACCCAGCCGACCAGCCCATCACAGCCCGGATCACCGACACCCACCCTGGAGCAGTTTCTTCCTCAATCCGCCCAGGTATGCTGGTCCAGAGACTCTCAGACATGGGGCAGAGCGGTTCCTTGCTCTCCCTGTGCCCAGCCGTTCATGAGGCAGTCGGGAGGCATGGTGGGTTCCAGCCTTGGCCCACCACCCCGGCAGAACCTCACAACAAGCCAGACGACCCCCACCCACTCCATGGGCGCCGCCATTTTCCACATTGGACTTCCCTCTCATCAGAACTCCACCCAGCCGACCAGCCCATCACAGCCCGGATCATCGACACCCACCCTGGAGCAGTTTCTTCCTCAATCCGGCCCAGGTATGCTGGTCCAGAGACTCTCAGCCATGGGGCAGAGCGGTTCCTTGCTCTCCCTGTGCCCAGCCGTTCATGAGGCAGTCGGGAGGCATGGTGGGTTCCAGCCCTGGCCCACCACCCCGGCAGAACCTCACAACAAGCCAGGCGGCCCCCCACCCACTCCATGGGCGCCGCCATTTTCCACATTGGACTTCCCTCTCATCAGAACTCCACCCAGCCGACCAGCCCATCACAGCCCGGCGCGCAAGCGGCCGCGCGGTTCATCAATAAAGGCTTTATTTGGAGGTGTTTATAGAGTATGCCTCCCGCACGGCAAGCCTAGCAAGCTGCTCGTGTTGTATTTGATATGCCAAATGCCAGTAACAATTATATTAGATCATTCTCATGACCTAATATAATGGTTTGAGGCTCTTTATGTTCCTGTACCAAGCCGATGCCCTTGGCTCTACAGCATGTGACAGGACATATTGAGATATTACTGGTGCCCGCTCTAGCAAATAGATGATTAACGGGAAGATCGTGATCGTGATCGTGAATAACCCTTTATCAGATGGGTATTGGGTGAATATTCTTTCCCATTCTGTGGACTGTCTTTGTATCTTGGTAATTGTTTCTTTTGAGGTGCAGAAGCTTTTTAGCTTCATGCAGTCCCATATGATAATCTTTTCTTTTAGTTGTTTTGTTAGTGGTGTTTCTACTTTGAGGATGTCCTTCGCTTCAATGGATTCAGGTCTGATATTGAGATCTTTAGTCCATTTTGATCTGATTTTTGTACATGGTGTTAGACAGAGGTCCAAGTTCATTTTTTACATGTAGCTGCCCTTTTTTCCCAGCACCACTTGTTGAAGAGGCTTTCCTTGCTCCATTTCATACTTTTTGTGCCTTAATTGAAGATTAATTGTTCATGTATTTGAGGTTGATTGTCAGGATACTCAACTCTATTCCATAGGGACATTCTTTTGTGTCTTTCTCTCTCTCTGCATTCTTTGCACAATCATGGAGGCGCTGAACCAGTCGGTTGTATTCTTCATCAATGTCATCAATGATGGTATCTTCTCATGTTTCCGCAACGGTGCCAAAGAGTTCTGTTGGTGGTTGTTCTGGGAATTCTCTTCTTAAACTTTGCAACCTTTTCTTCCCGTTGTGTGAAGTCAAATTTTGCACGAAGGAGACTGTGGTACGATCCTGTTTGGAATTTTGGGACGACAGTGACATCAGAAATGGGACTCTCCTGATGGACAGTTCCACAATGAAATTGATCACATCATCTTCAATCAACGGTTTTGCCTAACCGATGTCACTGTCATCCCAAAACTCCAAACAGAATCGTACCACAGTCTCCTTGGTGCAAAATTCGACTTCACGCAACGGGAAGAAAAGGTTGCAAAGTTTAAGAAGAGAACTCCCCAGAATGACCACCAACTGGGGGAACTTGTCCATCAGGAGATTCCCATTTCCAACGTTTCGCTTCTGCCATCTGGAACTGTTAATAATTCAATTTTTAATAAATATCATAAATGGAAACACAAATTTCAGTTGAAAATCTTCCCAAACATTTGAGGAAGAACTTAACTAACTTTCTATTTTCTATCAAAAATAAATTCCTTCTCCAGAAGATTAATAAGAAAGTAATTGCAAGCAAAAGATAAAATAAAAACAAATAGAATATAAAAAAAAACAAAATCCAGACCTATGACTTTCATTATCATTGAAGAAATTTTAACAGAATTACAAACATATGAAACCCCAAATGAGAAGAAAATAATTATCCATGGCAGCTAAGTATAATGGAACACAGATATGCAAAACTAACTTAACACTCTAAATTAAATGTCATTCAATAAACCAGCACTGTGAAGAAGAAAAATAAAAGTATATAGGCAGAAATAAGTTACACATTATGCAGCATTCATTAAGGAAAATTTATCAGTATTGTAGAATAGAATGAAAATTTCCAAACATGTCAAAAGTATGTCTATTGGAAACTTCAATATTAATCTAATTTCATTCTTAGATTAGAGCAACAAAAATAAACAAAAATAAACTAAAACTAAACTAAACTAATACATAACTGACATTATCAGCAATTATATAAACACAGCTCAAAAAGTGTTAGTCAGGTAGAACTTGAGTAACTAAATTGTTATTGTTTGTTTTTCTAAAAAAAATAAACACTATGGCTTATAAAGTTTTTCTTAATGCAGTTCTTTCAGACCTTCTTGTTTTAATACCAATTCCACTAGCATTGTGGAATTATCTACACAATTGTCTTCCTTCCCACCCTCAACACCCACCCCCAAGTCTGCATTTTTGGTGGGCGAAGTACCTATTTATATTTCTTGTTACATTCCAATGGTAAGTAGAATAAAAAAAAACACTTAAGTAAAATAAAGTTTTAAAAATTATTATATCTCACAATGGTATTACTTGCATTAAGATGTTTAAAAGTTTTACAAAGAATGTTTGCAAATTTTATAATAAAAATCTGAATCTATGTTTAAAAACTAATTTTCCCACAAAAATCAAGAAATCAGCATGTTTCTTTTATCAATCCCTCCAACTCTGTACTAATATCCGAATAAGAAAAAATTAAATAAGATAGACATTTATTAGGAAAATTATTTTATATTTAGATTACAGCATCATTGCCTTTGTAGAAAATATAGACGAATAATAAGGGAAATTCAAGTTTCAAAGATACATTATTACAGAAAGTTTGCAGGGGAAATGTTTATACATGAAAATCTATCACTTTCTTTTATAGCAGCAAAGAAAATGTAGAATTGATATTAGGTGTCTAATGTCATTTTGCTTTATTCAAATCAATGACCTATTTATAAATTTAAGAAAACATGCAAAATTAGTGAGAAAAAATACAAAACTTTAATAGATTCAAAGAAGAGAAAAACTCTATGTTTTCAAATAGTCAATACTTTGATTTACTGTTAGGCATTTTGTCGATAGATAAAGGTAATCAGTAATTAAAATTCCAGCATTATTATGTGATGCTGGAGGTCAACTGAAAGATTGATACCCTCCAACATTAAGGCACCTGAAACAGTATTATGAATTAAAAATATTTTTTAAAAAGATTATTGTAAGAGAACACAGGCCCCAGAAATAACTCCAAAAACCATAGTCTATTGATCTTTATGAGTGCACTAGGTTAGTTATGTGCCAAGTTCATTAGCTATAATGGTTTTTAAGACTGAAGTCACCTTAGCACCAAGCACCTATGTTGAGAGGACGGGAGCGATGATTAGGGCCTCCAGACAGTGAGAAACTGGAAATACAAAAGCAGCCCTGGTGTTATTGTATAGGCTTGTGTGGAATGAGTGTGTGTGTGTGTGTGTGTGTGTGTATGCATGTATGTGATGAGTGTATGGGTCTGTGTGTATGTATAATAAGCAATTGGAATGTGGGTGAGTGTGTGTGTGAAATAACTGGTTTGTGTAATAAGTAACTGATGTGTGTGTATGTGTGTGTGCACATGTACATGTGAAGGGGGGAAAGGGGCTAGGTTTAAGAGGGTACTGGATTCTCAGCCCCAAGCCTGTCCTCGAGACTTCTGCAAGCGGGAAGAAACCCTGTGTAGCCAGGAATGTTTTGCAAGCCCTTGATGGCTTTGTAGCTGACAGCTCTGAAGCAAGAGCACCTGAGGCTCCCTGAGAGTCACGCAGAAACAAGATTGTTCTATTGACTTAGGGAGCGTGGGACTGGACTCACGTATGGCTCTCCCAGTCTGACTGTGTGAGGCTGCTCGGATGGCGTCTGCTTACTCTTACTTCCCTGTCCATTTTACAGTTCCCCAGCTTTCACACAGATGATACAAAAAATTCAGTTGTGTACCTGGGAATTCATTCAGTTGTGTACCTGAGAAACCAAAGACTCAGAGCAGCCCTCCTTGTTTCCCAAGGCAGAGTTTGGTACCTTTAAAGTCTCTAGTGGTTGATGCTTATTTCCTGATTGGCTCCTCACTCCTTTTCCTCCGCCGCTTTCTGTTTGCAGGACCTCGCCGCACCTGCTTACCAGAATCTCCAGTGCTCCTTGTCTGAGGACTGCTTCATTGTCCAAATGATTGGGCTCAGATAATATTCTTTAATTAATCTAATTTTATTATGTATTTTGCTTAGCTCACAGAAAACACTTGCACACAGAGTGCATTAGACATGAACAGTTTCATTGTGTGCACCCAATTTGTAGACGTGCACAAGTTCCATGGAGAGATAAAGTGGCACACCGAATGCTGAAGAGATCTAGGTATTTGCCCTGTGGGTCCCCACTATTTGAAAATAATAAAGAAGTGAAATCATGCCTAATTGTAACAAACACCTGCTTTCAAAATGCAAAAGATATCTAAATGTGAGATTAGTAGAAAATTTACAAATTGATACAAATTGCAGTTTTTCGAATAATATTGCACACCAGAATAATTCTATTCCTTCATAATTTGAATGCAAATTTCAAAATGGTTCATTTGGCAGAATGGATTAAATCTTAAACATTAGGTTTTGACATACTTTCATTCATTTGGGGATTTTTATCCATCCCCTCCTTCTTTAACTTTACAGAAAAAACATGCAAAACTTTGGTCTGGGAAGTAAATCATTAAAGCTATAGTAAATCATTAAAGCTACTACAAATTCTATAGCACTTTTAAAAACTGTAGAATAGTGGAATTCAGTTTTTTCTGACAACGAAAAATGACAAATTAAAAAAATTTAACTGTTAAAACTAGCCATTGCTTTTAAAGAAAACAGTCTTTTACTGAAATATACAACAGTAACATAAATTTTGGCTATAAAACTGAGTTTTAGAGACAACATATAAAATTGTACCAAATTCCTTTATGAAGAGAAAATATGCTGAAGTTGAAATTATGTCAGCATCTGACAAAATCATTTCTATAATGACGAGTTATATTTTAATAAGATCTTTTACATGTGTTTGGTTTGATCTTTTTGTGGATTTTTCATTATAAATCAAACAATGAACTTTAAAAAATTAAGAGTACATGATGGTAGACATAAATAATTCTACAAATACTTTAATACAGAGCTGGAAAGAATTTCTTTAAAAAGCTTAAATGCTTTTTTATTTTACTTTTGTTTTTGACAACCACACTCAGCTTTGCTCAGGGTTTGCTCCTGGCTCTGCACTCACTCAGGGATCACTCTTGGCAATGTTCAGGGGAACAATTGTGTTGCTATGGATCCAATTCAGCTGGCTGTATGGAAGGAAAAGACCTTACTGCCATATGGTCACTCTGGCCCTCAAATGTCTTAGATATGCTTTAATTTGCACAATGTATATTGTATGCATTAAATTTTCTCCAATCTTTTTTTCCATCTATCAAGCTACTTTCTAGTAGTTTAAATCCCATGTTGTCAGTATCTTTTGCTTTACTTTTTTTTTAATTTTTTCTCAGTTGTTTACTTGACAAGAATTTTCTTTTAACTAGTTTATTTATTTATTTATTTAAAATTTTTTTTATTTTTACAATTACAAAGATATACAATTAAAAAGTTCATATTTGGGTTTTGGTCATACAGTGTAGCAGCACCCATCCCGCCACCAGTGCCCATCTCCCACCACCAACGTCCCCAGTTCCCTCCCCTCCCCCCCAGCCCTCCTCCAGGAACATCTCTAAGATTTACAGCAGACTTCTCTGTTGCTTTACTTTTAAAGAAGATATTTTCACAATTGAAGTAAGCCAACATGAATTTGAAAGGATATTCATGTTGTTTGAGAGAAGAGCTTCTCACCAGATACAATTTAAAGTTGAAATAAATAAGATTATATTTTGATATGGTTTGTTTTAACATCTGCAGGCAGACTGCTTTTCAAGTCATTGCTGTGGACGGGGTGTGCAGTGGGATAATTTTTGTGCCTCTCCGCTGAAGAGTGTATTGATTGGCTACAAGCAATAGCAACTAATATTTCAAACCTCACAAAGCACAATGTAAGTACTTTTAGAGGTCCCTGACAAGCTGTTTCTGCATTGGAAAATTTCTTTAGTTTATGTAACTTTACCTGAGCTTTACAGCTATAATGTAGATTACACTTTTAGCCCACTTTGTTAGTTGAATACAAGCTACCCATGTCGTATTTGATATGCCAGATACCAGTAACAATTATAGACCTCATTCCCATGACCTGATGGAATGGTTTGAGGCTCTTTATGTTACTGGAGCAAGCAGGTGCCCTTGGGCTCTACTTGCATGAGACAGGTCATATGGAGATGTCACTGGTGCCCGCTCGAGCAAATCGATGATGAATGGGAAGACAGTGATTCAGTGATACAGTGATTGTTAGTTGAAGATTTTTTTTTTCTTTTTTCTTTGGTGTGGACACATTCAGTGGTCCTCAGCTCCTGGATCTTTCTCAGTGATCACTCAGGGCCGGGCATGGGGACCCTGTGCAGTGCTGGTGATCCAACAGCCGCACACGCCGCTTTATCTCCACTGTCCCAGTTTAAAAAATATGCTTAAAAGTAAGTTTTATTCAGAAGTTTTAACAACTAAATTAGTTAGATAAGTGGAAAGAGACTTTTGAAATGCAATTATTGAGTATAAGAATTTATATATAATTATGTATTCATTAACATATGTAAGTAGGTCATTGCAGTTTTATCAGAATTTTTTTAAGTTTTTTATTTTTATTATATTTTCAGAAGTCTTTTTTAAAAAAAAATTTATTATACCACCATGAGACAATTTCAAAGGTGTTCAAAATTTTTTTTTTGCTTTTTGGGTCACACCCAGTGATGCCAGGAATGACTTCTGGCAGTGCTCGGGGGCCCATGTGGGATGCTGGGGATCGAACCTGGGTCAGCCACGCTCAAGGCCAATACCCTAGCTGCTGTGCTACTGCTCAGGCCCCAGAATTTAAAGGTCTTATTAGAATTTCAATAGCACAGAAACAACCAGAGGATGCAATTGTCCAGGTCAGTATAAATACAGTGTAGATATATCTATTTTTAGGAATGGCTTCTATGCCTTTTCTCTTTCTACCCCAATAGTAAATTCTTTCCTATCTCTGCATTTTATTATCACTCTCTTCTTACCACAGTTCTCTCATAATCTAATCACTGCTATCACATCCCTCTTCAAACAGAAATGTTCTCACAAAATATATAGAAAAAGCCATATATAAATATAGATAGATCGTATGATTTAAAGTGAAAATTGTTATTTTTTAAAATAATGGATATAATATTCTAGATAATCTCCTCTATCATAATCAGTGTAGAAAACTTAAAAATCATAGTTAAAATAAATAAAGTGCCATGCAGAAATATATAACACAGCAATTGTCAAAACTTAAAAACTTAGGTAACATATATTACCCTATTCACAGTTTTCTTTGCACAAGCTTTGCTTTGAAATCTAAGAGTATGCTAGCACATAGTTATTTATTCTGTTTGCTTTCTTTATTAATTTTAAAATTTGATTATTTTTTAAAATTTAAATTTTGGCTCTATGTAATTTACAAGACTTTCAACAGTAGGATTTTATGTATGAGACATTCCACCAACACGTCCGTCGTCCAGTCACGCTCCTCTTCCTTCCACCTTTTCCCTAATTTCCCCAGACTTACCCCTTGTGGTAAACTATCCATCAAAAACCAAATGCTCTTTCACTTTGTGTATCTCTTATTTCCCTCCTATGCTTCTTTGTGTTTAACTGATGGGCCAGAGACCTCACTCTGTACCTTAAAATCAAATAAAAGTACACTGTTAATACACCATCTTTTGTAATCATTTTATCTGTTCTTGGATACTTCTATTGTTTCCAGATTTGGGTTATTGATAATAGCGCTGCAACAAAAATAATGTTACAAACGTCATATCTGAGTAGAGCATTTCGGAGTTTGAGGTAAAGACCAAGAAGTGGAATTGTTGAGTCATATACACATTTTATTCTTTTGTTTCTGACAAGTGACCATGATCCAGACACCATTTCAAACAGCAATGAATAAGGACTTCACTTTCCTTACATCCATGCCAGCGCTCATTATTTGTTCTTTTTGATGTGTGCAGTTTCATCAGTATGATATATCTCATTGTTTTATTTTCTTTCACTCTTACTTGGCTTTGCTATGCAAAGATTTTTTTTCCATATTCCTTTGGGTCATTTCTGTGCCTTTTGAAAAAGCTCATATTTCCCAAAAATTTGGATGGAGTTTATTGTTTCCTTTCCCTTGTAAATTTCTACTAGTACATCTTATATCTTGGTTAGAAATCCTTTATAAAATGAGTGGTAGGAATATTTTCTCTCTTATCTGGGGCATCTTTTTGTTCTGAGTATAATTTCATTTGCAATTGTGAATGAGATTTTTTTTACATTGCTGCACATTGCATGATATCATCTTTTCTTACAGTTACAACTATTCCACTGTTATACATCACAACACATTGATTCACTCATCTGTTGTTGGATTTTGGTTTATTATTTTTCTTTATTTAATTTTTTTATTATACCACCAGGAGATATACAATTGCAAAAATGTTCGTATTTGGGTTTCAGTCATACATTTTCCAGGACCCATCCCTCCCCCAGTACCCATTTCCCACCACCAATGTCTGCTGATTCCCTGCCCCCTCCTCCAGTCTGCCTCTATATAGCAGGCGCTTTGCCTCTTATCTCTCTGTCTCTTTCTCTCTCTCTTTCTCTCTCTCTTTCTCTCTCTTTGTCTCTCTCTTTCTCTCTTTTCCTTCTCTTACACATTGTGGCTTGCAATATATACATTTAGAAATTATCATGTATATACCTTTATCTACATTCAATGCTCAGTTATAGACTGGTATTATCATTTCCAACAATTATTAGCACATTGTTCCCTTCTCTGTCTTACTTAATCTCTGAGATCCACACATTCATGGTAGATTCCACCCACTGACAAGACCTCCTAATCCATGTTTTGCCTGACCTTGGATATTGGTATCATACTAATTTATTTTTATATCCCACAAATGAATGTAGTCTTCTATATCTGTCCTTTTCCCTCTGGTTAATTTCACTCAGCATGATCCTCTATATGTCCATCCATTTAAAGGCAAATTCAATAACTTTGTTTTTCCTAACAGCTGAATAGTATTCCATTGTGTATGTACAAAAGGTTCTTTATACAGTCATATGTTCTTGGGCACTCTGGTTGTTTCCAGATTCTGGCTATTGTGAAAGTGCTATATGAACATAAAAGTTCTGATGGTGTTTCTGCTGTGCTTTTGGCTTCCCAGGGTGAATTCCCAGGAATGGTATGACTGGGTCAAATGGGAGCTCAATTTCTAGTCTTTGGAGAATGTCCATTTTGTTTTCCAAAAAGGCTCTACCAGTGACATTCCCAGCAACAATGAGAGTCCCATTCTCCCTGCACCCACACCAGCAGTTGTTGTTCTTGCTATTTTGTTAGTCTATAATGTGCTAGTCTCTGTGATGTGAGAAAATATCTCATTGTTGTTTTCATTTATATCTCCCTGGTGATTAGTGATGATGAGAATTTTTTTCATATGCCCTTTGGTAGTTCGAAATTCTTCTTTGTCAAAGTTTCTGTTCATTTCTCCTCCCATTTTTGATGAGGTTGACTGTTTTCTTCTTGTAAAGTTCTGTCAGTGCCTGATATATCCTGGATATTAGCCCCTTATCAGATGGGTATTGGGTGAATATTCTTTCTCACTCTGTGAACTCTCTTTGTATTTTGGTCGCTCTTTCTTTTGAGTTGCAAAAGCTCTTTATATATAGTCCCATATGTTGATCTTTGTTTCTATTTGCGTTGTTAGTGGTGTTTCATCTTTGAAGATCCCTTTAGCTTCAATGTCATAAAGGATTTTTACTATTTTTTCTTCAATGTGCTTTATGGATTCAGGTTTGATATTGATATCTGTGATTCATATTGATCTGACTTTTTGTGCATGGTGTAAAGTTCTAAGTTCACTTTTTTACACATAGCTGCCTAGTTTTCCCAGCACCACTTGTTGAAGAGGCTTTCCTTAGTCCATTTCGGTTTTTTTGCACTTATTCAAAGATTAAATGATCATGTAATTGAGGATGTGTATCACGATACTCCACTCTATTCCATTTTCCACAGGTCTCTTTTTACTCCAATACCATGCTTTTTTCATGACTACTTCTTTGTAGTACAGTTTGAAGTTGGGAAAGTGATGCCCCCCTTCATTTTTTTCCCAAGGATTGCTTTAACTATCTGTGGGGGTTTATTATTCCATAAAAATTTTAGAGGGTTTGGTCAATTTCTTTGAAAAAATGTTATGGGTATTCTTATAGGAAACACGTTGAATCTATATAAAGCTCTAAGGATTATTACCATTTTGACAATGTTAATTCTCCCAATCCATGAGCAGGGAACATGTCTCCATTTACCTCTATCATTTCCGTTGTAGATTTTTTTTATTTATTCAGAACTTTGGTTTTAAAAACAAGAATTGCACGTATTGTGTATACAATTATTTGAATGATGTAATAACAGTGTAGTGTTTTCATACTTCATGTTGTCAGCACCTAAATCTAGTACATATTAATTAAGCACTTCTTTCAATACCTGAATTAACTTTTAAATGGGATAGAAATTTTGTTTATTTATTTATTTATTTTTAATTAATATTTTATTATACCACCGTAAGATAAACAATTACTAAAGTTGTTCATGTTTGGGGGTTTCGGTCACACAGTGTTCCAGCACTTTGGGTTGTATCCTCTCTATTTTACTAAGCATTGAATCAAAAACAGGTATTCTTATATTCCTTCTAATTAAAGATTTTGTGTATTGAGGGTAAAAGCCAAGAAGGAGAGTCCTGGAGTCAAATCCAACAACAAATGAATGAATCAAGATGTTGTGGTGTATACACAGTAGAATAGTTGTTACTCTAAGAAGGGATGAGATCATGAAATGTGCAGCAACGAAAAAGCATATGTGAAACATGTGCTATAGCCCCTCATTTCCAGCTCATTGAAATCTGAATAGTCTAGGCTTTTTGCTTATATTGATTTATTATATTCATTTTGGTTTCAACAAATAATTCATTATTATGGAAAAGAAGAGGTGTTAATTATATGTGTGTGTTCATTATCACCCGCAGTTTTGTTGTTGTTTTTCTATAAAATGTGTTTAAAATTTTGAGAATAAAATACTATGCCAAAGCAATAGCAGAGCCCCTGCTTTTCAGGAGACAGAACCAGTTTCAGTCATGGCTCCACATGAGTTGTTTAATTTTCAAATATGTTGGAGCTTTTGTAACTTTTCTTTTATGATTAATTTCTTCTTCAGCCTGTTCTTTAAAGAGACTTGATATAATGTATCTTTTGTGGACTCTGTGCATTGATAACATTCCCTGGGGACTAAAGAATGTGCCTTCAGCATTTTGTGGGTGAAGGACCCTAGCATTCCACTTCCTCATTTGAGGTGCTTACTCCTGTTGATTCTCTATCTGGCAGACTGGTTCAATAATGAGAGTGAGTTGCTAGAATCTCCAACTACTATTATGTTGCCACTGATGTATCTCCTCAGTATGTTCAGTATTTGCTTTATATATACCATTGGATTCAGGTCTGATAATGATTTCTTCAATCTATTTTGATCTGACTTTTGTGCATGGTGTTAGAGGTCTAATTTCATTTTTTTTTTACACATAGCTGCCCAGTTTTCCCAGCAACACTTGTTGAAGAGGCTTTCTTTACTCTGTTTTGTAGCTTTTGCTCCTTTTTCAAAGATTAAATGATCAAGTGTTTGAGGATGTCTGTTGATCACATATAAGCATATGTCTTAACCTCTGTACTAACAGCCCTCGTCTAATAATTCTAAATCCAGTAAAATAAGTCCTCATCATTTTCATGATTCCTACTTCATTTATTTAAATAATGTATGCCCTGTAGTAAATTACATTCTTCTATATAGATTAATTATGGAAATATATACATATATAATATTTAATCAATGTATCAATTTTGCGGGTCTGAATTATATTCTTTTCTCAAGTGTTTTGTTATCGAATAGTTCTTATTCCAAATAAGAAACCATAAATACTAATGAAATAAATATTCTTGATTTGACCCTTAGTAACAGTTTTTGAATATGGCTAACACTGCACTGTTTCAGCCGTTCAGGAAAGTGACCAAGCATACATTTTCTGTCTATTTACACATAAATCTCCCCCTATTGTATGTAGAGGGTTGACTTTAACCTTATGTTTTTTAACTCCTGATCTTATGAGGGATACAGTAATTTTAAATGTCACTGGAGTTTGTACATAAAGAGAGGTAGCACCTACTACATCTCTGTATTTTTTTATCAAAGCAAGAGATTATTTACTAGAAAATGTTTAGTATTTTTTGAAAATGCTTAGTTTTAGGTTCTAATGCTTATAGTGGACTATGATTTAGAAAGCAGCATGGGAAAGGGATTTGTCACAGGAAACATCTTCTACTACGGTACTTATATGAAAAATATATCTAAAAGTATGTGGTTGAACAATACCATCTATGATTTTTGTAAAGTGAAAATAAAATCTTTTGGGACACACATTTATGCATCATGCACACCCTTATTTGTTCCTCATTTTATGAACCATTTTTACTAAGGTTCTGGGACTTATGTACTATTAATCACACTTTTCATGTATAAGTCATTCCAACACCACACCCATCACCAAATCCTGCTTCCCTTCATCAGTATCCCAAGGATCCCTTGCAACCAATCTGCACCATCCCAGCTCAATAGAAAAATCTCCAGCTGATGACTTTGACAATTTACTGTTTTTTTCTCCCTCACTCTCAAGTATATGAGATCCTATCTCTCTTATCTATCTATCTATCTATCTATCTATCTATCTATCTATCTATCTATCTATCTATCTATCTATCTATCTATCTATCTATCTATCTATCTATCTATCTATCTGTCTGTCTGTCTGTCTGTCTGTCTGTCTGTCTGTCTGTCTGTCTGTCTGTCTGTCTGTCTGTCTGTCTGTCTGTCTGTCTGCCTGCCTGCCTGCCTGCCTGCCTGCCTGTCTGTCTGTCTGTCTGTCTGTCTGTCTGTCTGTCTATCTATCTATCTATCTGTCTATCCACCCATCTATCTGCCCAAATATAGCAGATGCCCCATTTCTCTGTGGGTGTGTATTGTAATGCCGAAGTTATTTTATTTACATTCCTCACTTTTTCATGCTTACAGCAATAAAACCAATTTTAATGGAAGTCTTATATTTAACCCATGTAGAAATGTAAATTAAATGGTAAATTCTTAATTTTTAAAAGCCCACTTATTTTCATTAAAAAGTAGGTTGTGAAATTAAAAAAAATAGTTATGTCTATCACAATTAGAAAGAGAGAAAGAAAAGGAAAAAGAAAAAAATCTTCACAGTTCTTGTAGGTTTAAATCATGGGGTCTGAGGGGGAAACAAGAAATCAAAAACACCTACTCATAATGAATGTATCAAAAAATGAACTAAAGACTGAGATCAGACATTGTTAAGTATGGTTCTGACAGGTATGGGATTTATTCAAGCAGCCTTTGTTATATAGTGTTGACACTTCTGAGTTCTTAGGTGTTCCTTTAGTGAATGAGTGGTGTTTTCTTCATTGTTTTTGCTTCACACTAAAATCTGGATGTCAGACATGTAAGTGTAAACTAAAATGGATTTCAGAGAGTGAACTCAGAGATTTTCAGTCTGTGATTTTAATTAGAAAAAACAGCAAGAAAGAGAGTTAGAAATTTCATTTTACATAATATTGAAGCCATATTTAAATACATTTCCACAATTTTTCAATAATTTTCCAATATATCTTGTAATATGTACTGTAATAAGAATAAGTGTCTTGGAGATTTTACTCAACAAAAAGCTAATGGTTTAATACAAATTTTAATAGAAAAAATGTGAGTTATTTACATTTGCACAAAGAACATCTGCTTTAACAACAGTTGAATATAGCCATAATCAATGTAGCACATTACTGAATGCAACTGACATGAGGCCCTTTATTATGATATGTTTTCAGTCCTTCATCTTTCTTACGAGGGATTACTATCTTTAAAAATGGTTTTAACTTTATTAGGTAGGCAAATAGGTAGATAAAAATTAGGTAGATAAAGGACATTCAAAACAGGTAAGAAGCATTTCAGTACACAGTGCCTCGGTTTAATATAGACCTTCCCTCATTCTAACATGGGACCTAAAAAAATTTGGACCCTATACAAGGTGGCTATAAGAATTTTTTCTTTCTTTTACCTTTTATGGGGCATGGCATCACAACCTGTAGGCTCAAATCTTACACCTGGCTCTGTGCTCAGGGATCACTCCTGACAATTTCAGGGGACAGTAAGGGGTGCCGGAAACTGAGCCCTGATTGGCTACACTCAAGGAAAACACTGTAAAGCAAACATTGTTCTGACTCCAACACTGACATTTCTTAGAACTATAGATCAGAGCTCCAGCTGGGAGATTTCTGGGGCACCTGTGGCCCTTTTCACACTTACGTCTGCCCTTACTGGGGTCAGTGGACTTACTGCCAATTGCTGTCAATTTAGTCATTTTATACCCATGTGCTGATAGAACCCTCGTATCTATACCTTCTGCTTTTTGTTTTCTTTTTTGGGTCACACCCAGCAATACTTAGGGTTTACTTCTAGCTCTGCAGAAATTACTCCTAGTGGTGCTCGGACCCATATAGCATGCCTGACTTCTTGCTTCTTGCTGGGGAAAAACAGAGCTCGAGCATCCAAGAACTGCCTGAGACTTACTGTTTCCACATAACTGCTGTAATTGTCCCTTATCAAACACTTCAATGGCATTTGGAACACTACAGGGTTTTAATCCAGTGCGAGAATACCCATATGGGTACTGGATAGGTAGTACAACATGTAAGGTATATGCCTTGCATGTGAATGACCAGGGTTCATAATTTTATGATTCGTAATGGATTCATTCTATAAATACTAGTAATTATTGAACCAATATTTTGAAATAAAAATTTCTAATATTTAATCAATTTATGAATAAACACTAGTCAGTCATAAATGACAGATATCTAGTGTGGAATATAGAATCTTAAAGGAACAGTACTCACCTCCCCAAGGTCTGTTAAGGCAGTTGAGACCAGGAATATGAACCAGGCCGAGACTATAAATAGGCGTCACAGGAGAGCATCCTTGGGTGGTAGCTGAGGGGGGGGTGCATCCTGACTAAGAGAGCAGCAGCCTCTGGTGCTGGACAGCACCAGGCCATGGGGCCCCCTGGTGCTTAAGCAGGATGGCCAGTACCAGGAAGGAGAAGCTGCTCCTGTTGCTTTGGCCCTAGGGCCAGCACCAGGGTCACAAGGCCTGGTGCCAGAGCCCGAGGGCTGGCACCAAAACTACAGGGCTACAGAGCTTCAGGGCTACAGAGTATTAGGACCCAGGACAGTGAGGCAACAGGGAGGAACTTGAAGAATTATATAGGAATTTAGAGACACAGGAAACTGTAGCAAAATATGAAACATGTCTTGGAAATAGACAGGGACAGAGCAGAGAAAAGAAGCCCTGAAGAGTAGAGCCTGAACCGAAAGGACTTAAGATAAAAGGTCCTGGCAGGACAGGTCCTGGGAGAGGACTGGAAGCATGAAGCCGTGAAGAGAGACATGGGAAACTGAGAGGCCCTGATGAGAGGAGCCTGCACAGATCCCCCAAAGAGAGAGCAGCCTTCAGGAGAATTCTCCTGGAGAGACACAGAGGTCCAGGAGAGATTCATGCTAGTACAACAAGGTGAAGCAAGGGCCGGAGCGATAGCCCAGCGGGTAGGCCGTTTACCTTTGCACGCGGCCAGCCTGTGCTGGCCGGGTTCGATCCCCAGTGTCCCATGTGGTCCCCTGAGCACCGCCGGGAGTAATTCCTGAGTGCAGAGCCAGGAGTAACCCCTGAGAATTGCCGGGTGTGACCCAAAAAGCAAAATAAAAACGAGGTGAAGCAAAGTAGCAACTAAAGAGTAACCTTCAGGAACCTCTAATCTTGCTCAAGGGAAACGGTGTAGGTTCCAGACACAAGTCAAGAGCCGTAAAGGACAGTGAGCATTGCTAGGGACCCAGCTAGGCTCCAGCATCTGCTGCCATAGTCACTCCTGACCCTCAGCTAATGTTAAGGCCATGGAATTCACAGCAGGTTTCTTGAGCCTGGAGCCTTGGGGCCTCCCTAAGGGAAGAGCCACAATCCCCCTCCAATAGAGTTATTTTAAGTCTTTACAATCTAGGAATGCTTCTAAACTAATTCCATATTTCAGATCTAACCCACAGTAAGATGTGCTTTTTGATACATATGTGCATACATATACATCGCTCATAAGTATGTATTGACTTATGCTCATATTTATGTATATGACTTCTGTTGAAGGATCTCTCCTGGTGGGTTCTGGGGCGGTTCAATGGGTTGCTAGCAATTGAACCAAGTCAGTCACATACAAAGCTAGTTCTTAGAAATGAAAAGGTTTAGAACTATTTAAATATAATTCTCAACCATTCTTGAGCATTGATTTTTCAACTGTTAATTCACAAAATTTTAATAAAACAGGTAGCTGTTAAAATTTTGCCTTTAAGAATGGGGCTAATAAAGATATCAAGGTATAGAATTCCTATTTTGTAATGAAAGAATGGCAGTCATAAGTTGAAAATGGACTACTGAAGCAAGTATTATTTTTTTTTATTTCTTTCATTTTCTAATGCCAGTTTTACCAGCAGCTGCATAATGGATATATTACTTTGAAACGTCCACATCCTAATTGCATTAGTTGTTAGGTGGATTTATATCTATGAATAAATCTCTCTCTATTCCTGACTTATGCCATAAATATTATTGACCACAAATCTCTAACACTATCACATACTGTTTCTTGCCTCTGTAGGAATAATTTGATTGGATAAATTCTCAAAAAATTTTCATGAAAAAATATACCTTGAGCAGTATTTATCCTGAGAATATGCTGAAATCATCTCTAATACTGTCGCATAACTGAGATTTAAAAAGTAAAATAATAGCAAAATTAGGATATATTATTAATTTTAACAGCCTTATTACATTTAAAACATTAAATGTTTGAAAACCACATATCACTTAGATGGACGCTTTTTATGGAGGAACGGAGTTAGCAGTTTGGGTCACATCTGACTGAGCTAACTGCTTATTCCTGGTTCTGTTCAAGGATCTCTCCTGGTGGGCTCTGGGCGGTCAAATGGGTTACTAGGAATTGAACCAAGTCAGTCACATACAAAGCTAGTTCTTTACCCACAATATTATTTATCAGACCCATCATGCACTTTTATTTTTTTTATTGCTTTTTTGGTCACACCCGGCAATGCTCAGGGGTTATTCCTGGCTCTGCACTCAGGAATTACTCCTGGTGGTGCTCGGGGACCATATGGGATGCCGGGATCGAACCGGGCCGGCATGGGCCAGCGCTGTGCAAGGCAGACGCCCCCTACCCGCTGGGCTATCGCCTCCGGCCCCATCATGCATTTTTAAATAATAGTTAATGCACACTACCTTCTTTTTTTTGGTCTAAAATATAATCAAAATAATGTATTACTACTTAAGTTTCTAGATAAATAGGTGATATTAATTGCATGTATAAAATTAAGAGGGTGGTATAATTAAATATTAATTTTAAAATATTAAGAGAATTTTGGAAAATAGAATGAGTAAAACTTAATGGCATTCCTAATACAAAAAGCTTTATTTATTTTAGAAGCCTATAGTCATCACTCAGAGTGTGTAGGGCCCTTCCTGGGTATTATGAAGCCAATGATGTCATGTTGCTTAGACTCTGATGCTTGGCACTCCTCAAGTTATCCAGTGCTGCTTGGTGGCCAATAGGACAACATTCAAAAGTCTTTAGGGGTCTTCAGGAAGAACTTGGCATTGCCAGAGACCACGAGGTATCATAGATTCAACCAGGGATTAAAATAGGGTTAGGGGGCTGGAGTGATAGCACAGTGAGTAGAGCTTTTGCGTTGCATCAGCCAACCCAGGTTCAATCCCCGGCATCCCACGTGGTCCTCCCAGTGCTGCCAGGAGGAATTCCTGAGTGCAAAGCCAGGAATAACCCCTGAGCATTGCCGGGTGTATTCCAAAAAAGTAGATAGATAGATAGATAGATAGATAGATAGATAGATAGATAGATAGATAGATAGATAGATAGATAGATAGATAGATAGATAGATAGATAGATAGATAGATAGATAGATAGATAGATAGATAGATAGATAGATGAATAGTTATATAAATAAACAAACAAGCAAATGATAAACAAATAAACAGATGAATAAATAAAGAATAAATGAATAAACAAATAAGTAAATAAAGAAGCAGATAAATAGATAGACATATAGATAGATAGATAGATGAATAGTTATATAAATAAACAAACAAGCAAATGATAAACAAATAAACAGATGAATAAATAAAAGAATAAATGAATAAACAAATAAGTAAATAAAGAAGCAGATAAATAGATAGACATATAGATAGATAGATAGATGAATGAATGAATGAATGCATGAATGAATGAATGAATGGATAAATAGATAAATAAATAAAGAAAGTGGGATTAGTAGTCCTTGACTGAAACCCGCTGCATCAGGCAGACTCTTGGGCCCCAGCTGGCTGGAAAAAAAACCTCACTGTGTGGCTTGCAAAAACAATCAAATAAATAAATAAATAAAATTGGGGTTAGTTGAATGTAAGGCATGTACCTTAATCACTTTATTAACTCTACAACACTAGAGTGCAGAGCCCTGATCATCGCCAGGCATAAATACTGACCTAAAATCAGGTATGGACCTAAAAACATTTTTTTTTGCCTTTATTATTTTTTTTAATTTTTTATTATACCACCATGAAACATAGACAGCAAAGTTTTCAGGAATTATTCCTGATGGGCTTGGAGGATTTTATGTGGTGCTGTGAACTAAACACCTGGCTGGACACATTCAAGGCTAGCATGCTATCTTTTGTACTGTCTATCACTCCAGTATCATTTTATTCTTATCTGTTATTTATATATGCATGTACTAAGAAGCATTTAAGGGTTTTTCTCATCAACAATCAATATTTTCAATATAATGAAGGAATATAGGGACAGGGCATACTATAGATTCAGGTGTACAGTGCGATGTGATCCCTACACTACATGATCTTTCAAGCAATGCGAGGTGCAGACCTGGAAGCCCTCAACTACAGTCAGGTTGGACCTGGAGGCCCTCGTAGACCTGCCAGCATGGTGTGAGGAATCTGCAACACTCGAGAGCCAGCAATGCCACACCCTTGGACCGGCCACACTGAACTTTACTGACAAATTGACCGAAATCACCACAACTTGCATATTTTAAACTAACCTTGAACACATTGGTTAAATACTCTTTCTTGGTTTATAGTTCATTTGATATGTTGTTGGATTTTATTAAGTAACTCTGCATCTGTTTACATGAAGGATTTAGGTAAATAGATATTTTTGATTGAATTCCTGCTTTTGATATCAGAGTAATTTTTACCTCATTGAAAATATTCTGTGAAGAATCCCATTTCTTCAAATTTCAAGAAGAGTCTGAATAAAATAGAAATAAGGATTTTGAAAAAATATGCTATGACATCATGAATTACAAAGTTACTCATAAATTCAATTATTTTAGGCATTCAATATTCCATAACCAATTCTACCATCAGTGTGGCCTTCCCTCCACCAAGGTCATAAGTTTCTCACTCACCTTCCAAGGCACCCCTTAGCAGGCACAAAAACTTTTACTTCATATTGGCCTAATACAATTGCTTAATATTCATTTCATACAAATATAATATTTGCTGGATTAATATTTGTTGTATAAGAAATACAATATATTGCTTAATACAACAAAATGGCAAATGGTCAAAAATGGAAATTAGTAGGTCAAAAATGGAAATTAGTAATAATTATAATATCTCACAGTGGAGTTACTGAAGTCATTGAGGATTTATTGGGCTGCTTGAACCTTCTGTGTGATTGTTTTTGTTCACTGAGACTGGTGGTCTTCATACAACTTTCCTGTCGCATTTGCTGTGCTCTGAGTGGGCTGTTACTACTATGAAATTTGGAGGTGTCATAGAGCCACTTGTGCTCCAGGAGCTTTGGAGATGAAAATCTTTGGGGGTTTGGGGGTTGATGAGTCCCCTCCACATGGGACTCTGCAGTTCTTGCCTATCTCCTCAGCTTTAGTTGTGAAGCTGAAGCCAATTTTCTGAGGTTTTGGGGCCACATTCAGAAATGCTCAGTTATTCCTGCTCTGCACTCAAATATTACTCCTGGCTGTGCTAAAGAGGTGCCCTAAGGCTACACTGGCACACAACTGGGACAAATGGAGTCTTACTGGACACAAGTGCTAAAGGGATCATATGGGATGCAGGGGATCGGATTCCTGGTCAGCTGAGTGCTAGGCCCTACCTGCTGTACTATATCTCTGACTCCTGAATCTGGGTCAATTTTATGCTGGAGGTTGTCAGCTGTGGGGGTGACCTGATGGACCTTCCATCAGGAAAGGGTAGTTTTCTGTCTGTATTCCAAGAAGGACCCAGAGTTCTCAACTTGAAGCCTGGTACACTTGGGACAATTCAAAGGCTTGGCATTTTTTGAAGATTAGTTGTAGATTCCAGACACTGACACAGGCCCCGAAGCCCCGAAAACCTGTCAGCCTCCAGCAAAGAGATGAAAGTGAGCCTCTTTATAAAGATTTGGAAGCCAAGATGAAAATTTCTTAGCAAGAATTGTTCATTCAGAAGCAAGGAAAAGCTAAGTAAAGTATCTAAATGCACAGTTTAGGTAGATAGAAAAGGGAAACCCAAAGCAAGCATAAGGGAAGGAAACAATAAAACTTAGAGAAATCTATGTAATGCACCATATCATTTCAAGGGCAAAAAATACATATGATTATATCAATAGAAGAAAAGATAGGATTTGACCAGAACCAGTATAATTCATGATAAAAACTATAGAATGGTGATAGAAGAAGCTTATTTGTAATAGTTAAAGGGTTTCCATGAGCCCATGGTAAAAATCATACTCATCACTTGTATCACTGTCTCCCATTGTTCATCGATTTGCTCAAGCTGGCACCAGTAACATTTCCATATGTCCTGTCACATGCTATTGTAGCCCAAGGGCATCTGCTCACCCAGGAACATAAAGAGCCTTAAACCATTCCATCAGGTCATGTGAATGAAATCTATAATTATTACTGGTGTTTGGCATATCAAATACCATATCATATCAACTATGATACCATTGCATATCATACTCATGGGAAGAATATATTAAGAACTTCTCTCTACACAAGACTAGATTACTCATGCTCAATCCTAATATTCAATTTAGTATTGGAAGTTCTTGTCATATCGTTTAGGCATGAAATATATTAAAAGCTTCCAAACTGAAAAAGAAATCAAATTCTATCCATTTCCACATACTTAGAGAACCCTAAATTCTTTACCAAAAAACCTAAAATCAATGTCATTATATAATAATATTGCAGACTACAAAATCTAACATCCAGAAATCCATAGTATTCCCATATGTAACATAATAAAAAACAGACAAAAAAATATCATATTTACTCTTGCACCACAAAAAACTATCTAGAAATCAACTTATCAGAAGAGTTAAGAGACAAAGGAAAACAAAAAAATAACTACCATAAGAAGTAAAAAAGCACACAAAAAGAAACTTATAGATTTGAAAGATTGGCATTGTCAGTGTGATAGTTCTACCTAAGCTCTATACAGATTTAGTGACTCTCTAAAAATATATCATGAGATTTTTTTTAGTTTTTTGTTTGTTTGTTTGTTTTGCTTTTTTGTTTTTTTTTTCACTTTTTTTAATTTATTTTTTTTTTTTTTTTTTTTTTTTTTTTTTTAATTTTTTTATTTTTACAATTACAAAGATATACAATTAAAAAGTTCATATTTGGGTTTTGGTCATACAGTGTAGCAGCACCCATCCCGCCACCAGTGCCCATCTCCCACCACCAACGTCCCGGTTCCCTCCCCTCCCCCAGCCCCTCCTCCATGGCAGGTTCTTTATTTCTTTCCATTTCTCTATCTTTCTCTTTTCCTTCCTCTCCAGACTATGGACTACAGAACATACATTAAAGGGTTGTCATGTGTATCCTTTTGCCTCTATTTAATGCTCAGTTCTAGGTTGGCATTAGTACCCCCCACAATTGTTAGCACACTGTTCCATTTTCTGTCTTACCTAGCCTCTGACTCCCACACGTTTGTGATAATTTCCACCTTTGACAGGACCTCCGAATGTATGTTTCACTTGACCTTGGATATTGGTATCATAATATGTACCTATATATTTATGTTATGCAGATAAATGCAGTCATTCTGTAACTGTCTCTCTCCTTCTGGCTAATTTCGCTCAACATAATCTTCTCCATGTCCATCCATTTGTAGGCAAATTTTATAACTTCATTTTTCCTAACAGCTGCATAGTATTCCATTGTGTAGATGTACCAAAGCTTTTTTATCCAGTCATCTATTTTCGGGCACTTTGGTTGCTTCCAGATTCTGGCTATTGTGAATAATGCTGCTATGAACATAAAAGTAGGGATGGTGTTTCCGCTGCGTATTTTTGGTTTCCCAGAGTAGATTCCCAGGAGTGGTATGGCTGGGTCAAATGGGAGTTCAATTTCTAGTCTTTGGAGGAATGTACATATTGTTTTCCAGAAAGGCTGTACCAGCCAGCAATCCCACCAACAATGGATGAGTGTCCCCTTTTCCCCACACCCACGCCAGCACTTGTTGTTCTTGTTCTTTTGAATATGTGCCAGTCTCTGTGGTGTAAAGTGGTATCTCATTGTTGTTTTGATTTGCATCTCTCTGATGATTAGTGATGATGAGAATTTTTTTCATATGTTTTTTTGGCCATTCGAATTTCTTCCTTGCTGAAGTTTCTGTTCATTTCTTCTCCCCCATTTTTTGATGGGGTTGTTTGTTTTCTTCTTGTAAAGTTCTACCAGTGCCTGATATATCCTGGATATTAACCCCTTATCAGATGGGTATTGGGTGAATATTCTTTCCCATTCTGTGGACTGCTTTTGTATCTTAGTCACTGTTTCTTTTGAGGTGCAGAAGCTTTTTAGTTTCATGTAGTCCCATATATTTATCTTTTCTTCTAGTTGCTTTGTTAGAGATGTTTCATCTTTGAATATGCCTTTAGCTTCAATGTCATGGAGGGTTTTTCCTATATTTTCTTCAATGTACTTTATGGATTCAAGTCTGATATTGAGATCTTTAATCCACTTTGATCTGATTTTTTGTGCATGGTGTTAGACACAGGTCCAAATTCATTTTTTTACATGTCGCTGCCCAGTTTTCCCAACACCACTTATTGAAGAGGCTTTCCTTACTCCATTTTAGACTCGTTGCACCTTTATCAAAGATTAAATGATCATGTGTTTGAGGTTGGGTGTCAGGATACTCAATTCTATTCCATAGGTCCACGGGTCTGTTTTTATTCCAATACCATGCTGTTTTAATTACTACTGCCTTGTAGTACAGTTTGAAGTTGGGTAAGGTGATGCCTCCCATCTTTTTTTCCCAAGGATTGCTTTAGCTATCCTTGGGGGTTTATCGTTCCATACAAATTTCAGGATTGTTTGGTCAATTTCTTTGAAGAATGTCATGGGTATCCTCATAGGGACTGCATTGAATCTGTATAGAGCTCTAGGGAGTATTACCATTTTGACAATGTTGATTCTCCCCATCCATGAGCAGGGAATGTGTTTCCATTTCCTTGTGTCCTCTTTTATCTCTTGGAGCAGTGTCTTGTAGTTTTCTTTTGTACAGGTCCTTTACACACTTGGGTAAGTTGATTCCTAGGTATTTGATTTTCTGTGGCACAATTGTGAATGGAATTGTTTCCTTAATATCCCTTTCTTCTCTTTCGTTTTTTGTATTTAGGAAAGCCACCGACTTTTGCGTGTTGATTTTGTATCCTGCCACTGTACTATATGCGTCTATTGTTTCTAGGAGTTTTTGGTAGAGAGTTTAGGGTTCTCTAGGTATAATATCATGTCATCTGCAAATAATGATAGCTTGACTTCTTCCTTGCCTATCTGGATGCCCTTGATGTCCTTTTTCTTCTCTGATTGCTATCGCAAGTACTTCCAGTACTATATTGAATAAAAGAGGTGAGAGTGGGCAACCTTGTCTTGTCCCTGATCTCAGGGGGAAGGCTTTCAACTTTTCCCCATTGAGAATG
>JAJIBD010011383.1:0-60419 GCA_021461705.1 Cryptotis parvus
GAAATGAACGGCTGCATCCTGGGGCTTCCCGGACAGCCAAGGGGCACCAGCGCCCAGCGCCCCTTCTGTGAGCAGAGACCAGCCTGGCAGTGGTCTCAGCAGGAACTAGGAGGACCCAAAGGTGCTGCCCAGCTGCCGCGCCCGCACCCAGGCCCGGGTCTCTGGCCACACACCCAGAGGAGCCGTGCATAGCAGGCCCCTGGCTCTAGGGGCAGCTCTCATGAGCACCCCACGCCTCGGGGTCCCTCTTGGGTGCTCCCTGAGAGCCGAAGCTGCAGCCAGGCCCAGCCAGTGTTACCTGTGGGCCGGTGGTCCTCTGAGTCAGCGTGACCTGCAGAGCCAGCAGGGACAGGGACAGGGCGACCCCTCTGAGGCCCTGCCCCTGCCGGCCCCCGGACCGCTGCGGAGGAGGCCTGGGGTCCAGGGGCCATCCGCTCAGGGCAGCTGCAGCCTCTGTAGCCGCCACCGGAATGTTCCAGAAAAGCACAAAGGGAGGCACAAAAGAAGCGCTCCGCCTTCCCGGCTGCTGCCTGCCAGCTCCCTCGGGCCCAGCTCCTGCCCGCACGTCCCCCCAGGTTGAGGGGCCCGCGGGCTGAGTGCCCCGCTGGCCGGAGGCTGGCTCCTGGGCACCGGAAGTGACTCTGGGGTCTGGAGGCCAGGAATGCGGGGTGCCCCCGCCCCTGGTTCCTGCGCTTCCCTGAGCCCCTCTCGGCACTGTCCGGTGTAAGGTGCAGCTGGCGCCCTCTGCTGGGGACCCTGGCAGTGTCCACGCCCTCCATGGACCCACGCTGGTCTCCGCCTGGACCCCGCACGGCAGGGAACGCGCCCCAAGGGAGCACCCAAGTCCTACAGAGCCGCTGGCCGCAGGGGCGGGGAGGCCCAGGTCGGGGGTCCCAGCGGCCGGTGGGCTCCACAGCGCAGCCCGCAGGCGGCGCCGGAACGAGCGGGTGCAGCGGCGCCTGCGGCTCCCAGCAAGGGGTCCTGGGGAGACCCCCCCTGGGCTGCGCCCCCCGCCAGAGCCACCTCCTGGGGGTCCTCGCAGCAGGGACCAGAAAGGGTCCAGAAAGCATATTTACAGGTTCGCAAGAGAAGTGATCTTGGGGCGCGCGGGGGACGAACTTGCCTGCGTGAACCTCAGCCAGGATGGAGCTGGGCCGGGGGGGCTCTGAGGATGCTGGGTCTCACCTTCCAGGGTCCCGGACGCCAGCAGGGGGCACCGGGAGTGGGGCAGAGACTGTTTAAGCTGCCGTGGCCGGTCTCACCAACCATCTCGGCTGCACCGGCTCCTGCGTGGGTCCCTGTTCACCAGGTCCAGACTGGGCCTGCCCGCAGGTGAGAGGCAGAACAGAGACGGCTTGTGGCCTCGGAGAGAAGCGCCTTCCCCTACCCAGCCTTAGCTGTTGGGGGTCCCTGGCCTAGGCACTCGGTGGGGAGGGGCTGCGTGCCCTCCGAGCTCAGACTCAGGACAGCAGCGCTGGGCAGCACCATGTCACTGTCCTCGCAGACCCGCGAGCCGCATCTCAGAGGAGTACGGGGGCAACGGGCACTGGGGCGGTTAAGGGCAGGGTGCACAGAGGGAACTCCAACTCCCCAGCGACATGCATGAGGCGTTCCGGACCCTCCCAGGATGCCAAGGCCCAGATGGGGCCAGAAAGAGGGTCCTCGCCTGCAAACAGCCGGACCCCATCAGAGTGACCCCGAGCAGTCAGGTGTGACCCCAGTCCCGAGGGAAGGGGTCTGGAGAACCGGCCCCACACGGATAGGGGTAGAACTGTCCAGGAAACCTCAGTGGCCACAGGACGGGCTGGCCTGTCCCTCTGTCCAGCCCGGGCTGGGAGACGTGAGCCAGCAGGCGGAAGGACAGGCCCATGGTGTCCCTTCCCAGGCTTGCAAAGGAGGGACGCTGGCTGTCCTTCTGCCCACTGGCCCATGGGGGCTGAGCTTCAGCCCGTGGTCCCTCTCCTGGGGTGCCTCACTGGGGGCCACGGTCCTCTCCTGGGGGCCGTCCGCTGGGGGTCCGCGGTCCTCTCCTGGGGCCGGCGCGCTGGGAGCCCCCCACTTTCAGCCCTCCTCCGGTCAGAGCATCTCTCACCCAGGACTCGCGTATTCTGGGCGCAGACCTCCTCCAAGCCAAGACAAAGAAAATCTGAAATATCTGAGCAAACAAAACCACTTTTTCTTTAAGTCTTCCAGCCAGGGGGACTGGTCTCGCAAACATTAGTCGACTCCCATTTCTTCATGGCACGACACTGCCGGGGCCCCTAGCTCAGAACTCCTTGGCCGGAGCTGGACCTGCCCCTGGGGGCTTTGCCGCCACTCCCCGCTGCCCCCCAATCCGAGTCCCTGGAGGCCGGACCCAGCTGGGGCTTGCAGAAAGCAGGGGCACAGCGCCCCTCCTCCCGTCCTCTCGGCAATCGAGGCCTCTGCAGGGCGCTCCCAGAGGGACCCCAAGCGGGGTGCAAGCCTGAGTGGGGCAAAGGGCTGAGTGGACAGAGGGCCAACCCCCGGCCCCCACCCCCGCATCCGGACCCCCGCAGGGGCTGCCCCGCCGCGGGACCCACCCGCGGGCGCCCGGCGGGTCTTCCCGAGGGCGCGGCGCCCCGGGTCGGGGGGGGCGCGCGGGCGGGGGGCGGGCGCGGCGCCTTTAAGGGGCCGCGTCAGGCGCGCGGGCGGCCGGGGGCGGGGCGCGGCACCTGCAGCGCGCGGGACAGCGGCGCGGCGGCTGCGGGGCCGGCGGCGGGGCGCGGGGCCGGGCTGCGGGAAGATGCGCGCGGGCTCCGGCGCGGTGCGGGCGCCGCTCGTGGCTGCTCGCGCCCTCGGCGCGCCCGGTAAGCGGCGGCCCTGAGCGGGAAGCGGCAGCGGGCGCGGGTGGCCTCGGGCGCTCCCAAGGCCGGCGCTGCCGGGGCGAGCGCGGGCGCGCGGCGCCGAGGGAGGCGGGAGCCGCCGGCCCCCGCGGCCGCTGCGCGGAGTGGGCCTGGCCCCGCCGGGCGGGCTGGAGCCGCGGGAGCCGCGGGGCCCGGGCCGGGCGCGGGGGAGGCGCCCCACGGCGAGGGCTGGAGGCGGGCGCCGGGGCTGGGGGTCCCTGAGCCCGCGCGCCCAACCCGGCTCCGGCCTGGGCAGGGGCGCGCCGCGGGCGCCCCGGGCGCGGGAGGGGTGGGGACCCTGTCGGAAGCCGGGTCCCCGGCTGGACCCTGGCGAGGGGCGCGTGCAGGCCGGCCCGGCGGCTCTGCTTGGCCATCCCGCGCGGGGACGCGCCGCGCTCGCCCCGGGCGGGCGGAAACTTTGGCGGCCGCCGGAGCCTCGGCCCCCGCCGGCCCCTCGGAGCCCCTCCCGGGGACGCGCGGCCGCGAGCGGTGCCTGGAGCAGCGGCAGGCGCGGGCGTTCCGCCCGGCGGCCCGGAGGAGAAGGCGCGGGGCTGAGCTGGCTGCGCCCCCGCCGGGTGCTCACTCGCGGCGAGCAGGGGGCGGTGCTCCTCCAGCCCGCCGGGCCGCCCCCTGCCCAGGTGCAGCCCCCCCACCCCGCTCACCTGGAGCTGGGCTGGGGGGGGGCCGCGGTGCTCCCCCCAGACCCCAAACTCTCCCCTGCAGCTGCCACCTCTGGGGCGCAGCCCCGAGTCTGCTCCCTGCCCCTCGCCTGGTTCTGCCCTGCCCGCTGCACCCGGCCAGGCCCTGGGGATCCGGGAGCACGTGTGTGATGAGCAGGTGGATGCCGGTACCCTGCGCGAGGCTTCAGCGTCAGGCTCCTGTGACAAGTGCCTGCCCACACCCCCCAACTTGATGTCCCCCACCCCCACACCCCTTCCCTTCCCTCGGTGGCGCAGGTTGTGGTGCTGGTCCCTTTGCCTTTCTGAGGCTCTTAGTCTCCCTCTCCTTCCCAGGCGCATCCTGGGACCTGACTGCCGTGGACTCCTGCAAGACCGGCTTCTCGGCAGAGGATTACACCGCCTTGGTCTCGCCCACCGTGCTGGAAGGAGAGGAGCTGCTCAAAGGTAGGGCGGGGCCTGGGCTCAGCTCTGCTTCCTGTGGCCAGGGCTGGGGGCCGCGGGGGCGGACTGAGACCCCGACCGTGACTTACTAGCTGGTCAAGGCGCCCCTCATCGCCCAGGCAACAGTCCCCATGATGGAACGTCCCCGGATAAGGCGCGAGAGCTGCCTGGTGTCTAGGATTCGCGAGTGCCAGCGGCTTTTCTTTGGGGTTGGGGGTGGCTGGCTCACGCACACCCCATCAATCCCGCTCTACCAGGTGGGGCCTGGTGCTGGGAGCCGCCAGGCAGGTGGGTGACAGGGGTGCGTTGCTCGCTGGGACCCCCTTTCTGATTGGGCTGCCCTTGCCCCAGCCTCCGGGTTCAGGCACACGGCACCCAAGCCCTGACCTACCCATTGTCCACGCTGACTCTGTTTGAGGGAAAGGACCCTGAGGTTGTCTAGGCAGGTCCTCTGTGTAAGGTGCCCGGGGCTCCCTGGGGCCGGCACGCTGACCAGCTCCTGATTATAAAACCAAGAGCAGAATCTGCCGAGTCTGGCTTCTGAGTGCTGCGGGTAGTGGGAAGGGGTGGGACGCTCCCGCTCATGGAGCCCGCCCGCCACCCCCCCACTAGGTCTCTGGGCTAGGGTGAGTGGAGAATGAGTGGTGACCCACGGGACTGGGCAGGGCCCTGTGTGGGGGGCCAGCTGCTCTCTGCTAAGGTGGACGGAGGCGGTGGCCCGTGTTGCATGGACGAGCTGCTCTCTGCTAAGGTGGACGGAGGGCGGTGGCCCCCGTGTGCATGGACGCAGCTCTCTGCTAAGGTGGACGGAGGGCGGTGGCCCCGTGTGCATGGACGAGCTGGTCTCTGCTAAGGGCGGAGGGCGGTGGCCCCGTGTGCATGGACAGCTGGTCTCTGCTAAGGTGGACGGAGGGCGGTGGCCCGTGTGCATGGACGAGCTGGTCTCTGCTAAGGTGGACGGAGGGCGGTGGCCCCGTGTGCATGGACGAGCTGCTCTCTGCTAAAGGTGGACGGGCGGTGGCCCTTCCGTGCATGGACGAAGCTGGGCTCTGCTAAGGTGGACGGAGGGCGGTGGCCCCGTGTGCATGGACGAGCTGCTCTCTGCTAAGGTGGACGGAGGGCGGTGGCCCGTGTGCATGGACGAGCTGCTCTCTGCTAAGGTGGACGGAGGGCGGTGGCCCCGTGTGCATGGACGAGCTGCTCTGCTAAGGTGGACGGAGGACGGTGGCCCCGTGTGCATGGACGAGCTGGTCTCTGCTAAGGTGGACGGAGGCGGTGGCCCCGTGCATGGACGAGCTGGTCTCTGCTAAGGTGGGCGGAGGCGGTGGCCCCGTGTGCATGGACGAGCTGCTCTCTGCTAAGGTGGACGGAGGGCGGTGGCCCCGTGTGCATGGACGAGCTGCTCTCTGCTAAGGTGGACGGAGGGCGGTGGCCCCGTGTGCATGGGCGAGCTGGGCTCTGCTAAGGTGGACGGAGGCGGTGGCCCCGTGTGCATGGACGAGCTGGGCTCTGCTAAGGTGGACGGAGGGCGGTGGCCCGTGTGCATGGAGCGAGCCCTGGCTCTCACCCGGCTCAGGACTCAGGCAGACGCTGCTGTGTCAGCGTGGCTCCACGTACACCCCGTCAATCCCGCTCTACGTGGCCGAGTACCTGAGCTGTCCACTCACAGTCGCCTGCGCCTGGTGTCTGGAAGGACACAGCCACTGGTCATGGACTCGGTCTCTGTGACAAGCTCGCCCCACGGGGACTCAGCCAGGTTTGGGCTGATGTGGCAAGGCTGCCTGACAGATGCTTGTTCCTGGCCGTGGCACCCGCTCTGCCACTCTCTCGGGGTGACACTCTAAACATAACAGCCCAGCTCAGCCCTGTGGACGCACCCGCTGACGTGCCCACGCTTGAGCGGGAACCCCTGCAGAAATCACCGGCAGCGGGGCAGGAGGCCCTAGGCGAGCCCGTGTTTCTGCCGCGTGGGCCGTGCATGCCGGGAGGGAAGTCACTGCTCACGGCGGCTTGGCGAGGGAGAGCCCGGTTCCTGCCCGCATCTCGGACCTGCCTGGCCGATCCGCCCGCCCTGCCGCCCTGCAGCCTGCCCCGCCGGACGCGGCAGCCCCAACTCCCGGGTTCCAGAAGGAAAGATTTGTTACACAGTAATTAACTTGTTTGTGATAAATGGACGGGAGAAATGTCGTGGCATTTTGTTTTATGTCTAAATGGAAAGCATCTGCATTCTCAGAATTTCATGCTAATTAGGCTTAAAATAGTTTCCCTAGTAGGTCGGCAGACACGGATGCTTGGCCCTCATGTCCATGTCAGTGCCTGAGGCCCCTGGTGCTGTCCCCTTCTCCCCCAGCGACCTGCACTGTTGACACTCAGGGTCCTGGAGAACGCATGGGCCGGGCCAGCCCTATGTGCCTCTGGAGAGAGCGGGCGGTGCTGCCTGGCCTGCCCAGCGGCCTCTTCCCTCCGCTTTGTTAGTATTTAACTGCCAGCTTCAAGCCGGGCCCAGGCCCTCAGGCAGACTAGGGAGGCCCTCGGCAGTGGGGCTGGTGGGGTCCGGCTCTGGCTCCCTGCAGAGCCGGGGAGGGAAGGGGAGGGTGTCTGAGTTCAGAGGTCAGGCGTCACGTCCACACCGCCTGGTGTCCACACTGGCTGGGCTGTCATCGCCCTCGGCCCTGAGCACCGGAGTGCGGCAGCTCTCCGGCCCGTCCTCGTCCTCGGCAGCTCCTGGCCCGTCCCTGACCGCCGCTTTACCTCCCAGCCTCTGCTCCGAGCCGTCTGCCCTCTGCACTGGGCCTGCTGACTCGCCTGACAGAGTGGCTGCTGTGGCTCCAGCGTGGTGTCTGGTGGGTGGGGAGAGCTGGTGTTCCTGCCCCAGACACTCGCCGAGAGGCCCAGCGGGAGGCCGGCCACCGGCCATCACCGCAGACAGTGTTCCGAGTAGCGGTCACGGTGTCCCGTCCCTGTCTCTCGCCTGGAGGTGTTTGGGGTCTTGTGTCAGGAAGGGGTGGGGTCTCCCCTATCCATCCGGGCAGGGCAGCCAGTGGGACATGGTCACCCGCTGGACAGGAGAGTGACCAGTAGGGGTGTGACCAGCAGCAAGGTCTCTAGCGTTGGGGTGGCCGGGGAGCACAGCCTCACGCACATGTGGACAGTCTCTCCCCAGGGTGTCTGGGGGCGCCATCGTCCCATCGCTGGGCCCGGAGCTGGGGGCAGAGGCCGGCAGGACGGGGGAGGCTGAGCATCCGGCTCTGCAGCTGGGTCGCCGGATCCAAGTCCCTGCACCGTCCACCCCTGCCTGTTACAGTGGGACACTGTCCCGTGACCTGCGGGCCACCTCGCCTCCCTAGCTGCAGTCCCAGGGAAGGAACCTGGTGCAGAGTGTCCTGGGTCGGCTGGGCACGCCGGCCCCTGACCTGACACCTGCCATCGGCGAGACCCCTCCCGCAGCAGCCGAGGCCTGAGCCCAGGCCCCTGTGTCCTCGTCTCGCGTTCATCATGGGACCCTCACCCACAGGACCCTCGCGGGATGGGGAGAGCCAGGACCCAGAGCTGGGTGGGACCGGGGGGGGCCCGCGGGGACCAGGGGTGTCAGCGCCCAGGGACGGGGGGCAGGAAGTCAGCTGCCTGCTGCTCCCACACCCACACGGGGGCTGGGCCTGGTGCAAGAGGCGGCTCCTGGTGTGTTTAGTCGGAGCCAGGCCAGTGGGTGCGGGCTGGGCGCCCGAGGCTGTGTCCAGGCTCGGCCGCTGTTCATTGGCCGCAGGGCCTGGGACTTGGAGCACTGTTGAGGGGCGCCCGGACTGGCATCACCCGGTGGGCTGGGCGCTGGAGTGTTTGCTCACACAGATGGTGGCCCTAGCTTGTCCGTGCGTGTGAGGGAGAGCGTGTGTGTGTGTGTGTGTATGAGCATGTGTGTGAGCATGTGTGTGAGCGTGTGTGAGAGCATGTGTGTGAGCATGTTTGTGAGCATGTATGCGTGGCGTTGTGTGTGAGCGAGTGTGTGACCATGTGTGTGTGAGCGTGTGTGTGACCATATGTGTGAGAGCATGTATGCGTGTGTGTGAGCATGTGTGTGAGCATATGTGTGTGAGCATGTGTGCGCGAGCATGTGTGTGACCGTGTGTGTGAGCATGTGTGACCGTGTGTGTGTGAGCATGTGTGCATGTGTTTGGGCACATATGGATGCCTTGTGCATGTGTGTGCGTGTGTGTGATGGGGCCCACTGGCCTGACCTCACTGTTGTTAGGGCAGCACCCCCAAGGCACTCCTGAGCACAGTGGTGCCAGCTCCTGTCCGCAGCCCTGGGCACCGTCACTCTGCCAGGCCCTGGGCAGGCAGGTGGGACCGTCCTTACTTTGGGATTGAGCTAAGAGAAGCTGGAAAGGCAAGTCCTGGGGGCTGTGCTGTCCCCTGGCCTCCTTGGGGCCCCGTGACATCTGCAGTGGCCTCAGCATGGACCTTGGGGCTGGCCAGTACCCGACGGGTCCAGAGCTCCTTGCAAGCTTTGCCTCGGAGTGTTCTCCGTGGCACGTGGAGACTCAGGGCTGCCCCGAGGTAGCCAGTGACCCCGTCCCTGCCCCCTGCAGCCGCCGGAACTAACCTGCCATGCGGGTGCCTCATTCCCCATCTCAGGAGCCTCTTCCGCTCTGGACCTGCCGCCTGCACTGGCCTCGGCCCCGGCACTGCTGGCTGTGGACGGCTGCTCGGCCCGGTGCCTGTGGCCTGCCCCCAGGAGGAGTCCGACAGCCTCCGGCCCGAAGCTGAACAGAAGCTCCAGCTCTGGCACCACTGACCAGCACTGCCTAAGGGCCTGGGCCATCCAGCTTGGCGGAACCAGGCAAGAATGGGGCAGAGACCCCTGGGCTTTAGCCAGCCGACCCAGGTGACTTCGCGGATGGGCACAGGCCCAATTGGATTATGCCAGGTGAAGGGCGACGGCGGTCAAGGACCCAGAGGGGCTGCCGGGCCCTGCTGCTCCCCGGCGCCCAGACTCTGCCCAAGGTGGTGCTCCATTCTGAGTGCTCCACCGTAATGCTCCCTCCCCCTAAATAGTGCTCTTCGCCCCCGGTGCTCCCTCCCCTGTGGGTGCTCCCCCCCATTACCACCGTTCGGGGTTCAGAACATGCTCTTGGGCTCCCTCGGAGCTCGAGATGGAAGCACACGAGTGTGGGTTGGCTGCCGGTGACCGATCACACGTCCATGCTGTCCACTCGCGCAGTGTCTCTCACGGGGAGGCTTTGGGGCAGGAGCACTGCTCCGGGCACCAGCTTGGGGACTCTGGGGTAGCTTCAGTACCTGGACCAGTCTGCTCGGACCGTGGCGGCGCTGAAGGACAGGGCACCCCCTGCCGGCTCCCCTCAGACCCCGGCAATGAAAGGCGGGTGGCGCCGCAAGGAGAGAGGGTGGACACCCACGTGCAGCTGTGTGCAGGTGTGCCCTGGAGAGCTGCGTGCAGGTGTGTGTGGGTGTGTGTATATGCAGGTGTGTATATGTACAGGTGTGTGCGTGCGGGTGTGTGTGTGTGGGTGTGTTTGTATATGCAGGTGTGTGTCTGCGGGTGTGTATGTGCAGCGGTGTGTGTGCGGGTGTGTGTATGCAGGTGTGTGTATGTGCAGGTGTGTGTGCGCGTGTATGTGCAAATGTGTGCCGGGGTGTATATGTGCAGGTGTGTGTATGTGTGGGTGTGTGTATGTGTTGTGGGTGTGCTTGTATATGCAGGTGTGTGTCTGCAGGTGTGTATGTGCAGGGTGTGTATGCGGGTGTGTGTATATGCAGACGTGTGTGCGGGAGGTGTATGTGCAGGGGTGTGTGTGCGGGTGTGTGTATGTGCAGGTGTGTGTGCGGCGTGTGTGTATGTTCAGGTGTATGTGTGGTGTGTGCGGGTGTGTATATGGTGCAGGGTGTGCAGGAGTGTGTATGTGCAGGTGTGTGTGCAGTGTGTGTATGTGTATGTGTGAGTGTAAGGGAGTGTGAATGTGCAGGTGTGTGTATGTGCGGGGTGTGTATGTGCAGGTGTGTGTGCGTGTGTGTATGTGCGGGTGTGTGCGTGTGTGTATGTATGTGAGTGTGTGCGGGAGTGTGTATGTGCGGGTGTGTGTAATGTGTATGTGCAGGTGTATGTGCGGGTGTGTGTGGTGTGTGTGTATGTGTGTGTGAGTGTGCGGGAGTGTGGCGGGTGTGTGTATGCGGGTGTGTGTGTGTGCGGGTGTGTGTATGTGCAGGAGTGTGTATGTGCGCGTGTGTGTGTGCGCGTGTGTGCGTGCGGGTGTGTCCCCAGGTGCGCCTTCGGTGCTCTCCAGCGGGGCACTGTGTGCAGCCGCCGAGCCTGACTGAGTTGTCTCTGCTCTTCTCTCAGGGGCTTCTGTGCCGTGGAGCGGGGACCGTCCGCCCTGGAGGGTTAGGTGGGAGAGAGCGGGGCTCTGCGGAGGCCCCAGCCTGCAGCCGGGACCTGCCTTCCCTCTGCCTCCCAGCGGGGCAGGGGCTCCCGGGGCTGCGGATCCCAGCATCTGCTCCCCAGGGCTCTGGCTCTGCCTCCTCCTGCTGAGGCCAGGGCGGGCACCCGGCACAGGCCCTCCCCGTGGGAAGCGGATCTGTGGGGTGGGAGGGCAGCCCCCCAGCCCAGGCTTACTCCCGGGGCGTCTGGGCGTTGTGATGAAGGAATGGTGGAGGGTCCTTCCCGCACTCCAGGCAGTGGTGCCGGCCCTGCCGGCCACTGGGGGTCCAGGAAGGACCGTTCTGCCCGTGCGATGGGCCTGGCTGTGCCGTGACAGGCGTTCCCCGCGGAGCAGGCGGGCCCCCATTCCTGCCCCCTCTGCACCTCGTCGGCCGCGCGGTGCCGCTCCCGGGCTCGTCTGCTTGCCTCTCTCCGTTATCTCCTCCGGAATAATGCTCTTTGCCTCTGCCTGAATGCCAGCCCAGTGGGAACTGGGGTAGGGAAGGCGGCGTGGCGGTCTGCCCGCGGGTGCGTGTTGGTGCTGATCTCAGCTCAGGTGGGGCGGAGGAGCTGGGTTGATAAGCCTGCGGGTCGCAGAGGAGGCTGGCGGGCGGCGCAGATGCGGGCCTGCAGAGGTGGTTGCGGGTTAGCTTTTTAAACAATGAGGCTGGTGCTTTGCGGTGCTGAAGTGATAACCGTCCACGCACGCGGCATCAGCCCGCCCAAGGCCCGCCAGCCGCTCTGCTCAGAAGCTGACTCTGTTTTTATTTTCTGGAGCTGTAGAGTTAAACGCTCGTTTCTGAAGCAATCACAGGGGCCCGTGTCCAACCTGCTGCTGGGGGCTGGGCTGGGGAGTCCCGTCCCCACACTGGCCGGGCAGTGGCTCAGTGGCTTCTGCCCGTCCAGCCTGAGCCCCAGCGAGAGTTATACTAGCGGGCACCCGCTGGGATCTCCCAGGCCGCTGAGCCCAGCGCCTGCTGGCCACTGAGTCTTTTCTCCCGCCTTTCTGCCCACACACTGATCTCAGCACCAAACACTGATCTCTGTTTCTCGGCAGAGTGATGTCACATGCGGCATACGCCCTGAGTATGAGGGGCATGAGCACCTGTGTGTGTGAGCGAGTGTGAATGTGAGTGTGAAAACCTGAGTGTGAGAACAAGAGCGTGAGTGTGAGAACCAGAGCGTGAGAACAAGAACGTGAGCGTGAGGAGATCGTGAGTGTGAGCACCTGAGTGTGAGTGTGTGTGAGCAAGAGACCGAGGCAGAGCCCAGGCCTGACCCTTCCCAGGGCGGCTCTCCAGAGCCAGGGGTGTGGTGTGGGGCCCCAGGGGCCAGGGCCTGAACCCTGCAAGGACTCAAGCGTGATGGGGAACCTGGTCTGACGCCACCTGGGGCTGGTTCCTTCCTGGAGAGGGACAGACGCCAGGGCGGGTGCAGGAAGGAGAGCTGGGACACGGGGGGGAGGACGTCCCTGTCCCCACGAGCTGCTGGTCATTCCGGCCCCTGACCCAGCCCCGTCCCCCATGAGCTGCTGGTCATTCCCGGCCCCTGACCCTGCCCCGTCCCCCCACGGGCTGCTGGTCATTCCCAGCCCCTGACCCAGCCCCATCCCCCACGGGCTGCTGGTCATTCCCGGCCCCTGACCCTGCCCGTCCCCACGGGCTACTGGTCCCTTCCCAGCCCCTGACCCTGCCCCGTCCCCCACGGGCTAATGGTCCTTCCCGGCCCCCTGACCCTGCCCCGTCCCCCACGGGCTGCTGGTCCTTCCCAGCCCCTGACCTTGCCCCGTCCCCCACGGGCTGCTGGTCCTTCCCAGGCCCTGACCCTGCTCCGTCCCCCACGGGCTGCTGGTCCTTCCCGCCCCCTGACCCTGCCCTGTCCCCCCACGGGCTGCTGGTCCCTTCCGGCCCCTGACCCTACTCCGTCCCCCCACGGGCTGCTGGTCCCTTCCCAGGCCCTGACCCTGCTCCGTTCCCCACGGGCTGCTGGTCCTTCCCAGCCCCTGACCCTGCCCCTGTCCCCCCACGGGCTGCTGGTCCTTCCCGGCCCCTGCTCTCTCTGCCTGTCTGAAAAGCCTCTCCAAGAGGTTTCTGTCATGATTTGCAAAGAGAAGTAGGGCTGGGGTCCACGTGGTCCCTGCTCTGGCCCACACGGCCCCACCGGCTCCGGGCTCAGGCTGGCTGGACTCCCCCGAGAGGCCTGCCCAGCCCCCTAGGTGCTGCCCCGCCTCACACTCAGGGCTCCGCACCGTGGTGGGGATGTCCTATAACACTGTCCAAGTGAGGCCACCTGCCCCCCTAGGCCCCCTTGGAGACCCCCACAGAGCCAGGCCTTGTCAGCCAGTGGGACGAACCTGGGGTCACCAAGCACCCCAGACCGATCAGACGTGATGGGGACCAGAGAGCAGTCATCAGCGGCACCACCCAGAGAAGCCGGGAGTCGGGGGGTGCAGCCCTCACACACGTGTGCTGAGTCACGGGGCAGAGCCGAGCACACACACGTGTGCTGAGTCACGAGGCAGAGCCAAGCCCTCACACACGTGCTGAGTCACGGGGCAGAGCCAAGCCCACACACGTGTGCTGAGTCACGGGCAGAGCCGAGCACACACACACGTGTGCTGAGTCACGAGGCAGAGCCGAAGCCCTCACACACGTGTGCTGAGTCACGGGGCAGAGCCAAGCCCACACACACGTGTGCTGAGTCACGGGGCAGAGCCGGCACACACACACCGCTGTGCTGAGTCACGGGGCAGAGCCGAGCCCACACACACGTGTGCTGAGTCACGGGGCAGAGCCGAGCCCACACACACGTGTGCTGAGTCACGGGGCAGAGCCAAGCCCTCACACGTGTGCTGAGTCACGGGGCAGAGCCAAGCACACACACGTGTGCTGAGTCACGGGGGCAGAGCCGAGCCCACACACACGTGTGCTGAGTCACGGGGCAGAGCCAAGCACACACACGCGTGTGCTGAGTCACGGGGCAGAGCCGAGCCCTCACACGTGTGCTGAGTCACGGGGCAGAGCCGAGCACACACACGTGTGCTGAGTCATGGGGCAGAGCCGAGCCCTCACACACGTGTGCTGAGTCACGGGGCAGAGCCGAGCCCACACACACGTGTGCTGAGTCACGGGGCAGAGCCGAGCACACACACACGTGTGCTGAGTCCACGGGGCAGAGCCGAGCCCACACACACGCAGGCCGAGCCGCCTCACACACATGTGCTGAGTCACAGGGCAGAGCCGAGCCCTCACACACGTGTGCCGAGTCACGAGAGCAGAGCTGAACCCACACACACGTGTGCTGAGTCACGGGGCAGAGCCAAGCCCACACACTTGTGTGCTGAGTCACAGAGCAGAGCTGAACCCACAGACACGTGTGCTGAGTCACGGAGCAGAGCCAAGCCCACACACTTGTGTGCTGAGTCACAGAGCAGAGCTGAGCCTACAGACACGTGTGCTGAGTCACGGGGCAGAGCCGGGGCCCACACACACGTGTGCTGAGTCACGGGGCAGAGCCGAGCCCACACACATGTGTGCTGAGTCATGGGGCAGAGCCGCACCCTCCTACACGCGTGTGCTGAGTCACGGGGCAGAGTCACACCCTCACACATGTGTGCTGGAGTCATGGGGCAGAGCCGCGCCCGCACGCGTGTGCTGAGTCGGGGTTACAGCATCCCTGGTCCTGCCGCCGGCAGTGTCAGATCTGTTTTCCGCGGGAGCTGCTGAGCTTGGCGCAGGTGCGGCGTCCACACTGCCCGGCACTGCAAACCCGCGGGAAGACCAGGCGGCCCCCTCCCTGCTCTCCCGGGCCAGGCAGGGCTCTGCCGGGTGTGTGGGGCGGGAGGTCCCCCGGATATAGCGGCCCACCTCCACACACCCCTAAGGGCACAGGAAGGAGTGTCCCCGATGGGTTGGCGGAGAGGTCAGGAGAGAGACAGGCCTTCGTGGCCAGTCCTGCCTGTGTCCCCATGCTGCAGGCTGAGGCTGGGTGTGACGTGAGCCGTCCTGGGCCCCGCTCTCTGTCACCAGGCCAGCTGCTGCGCCCCATGGCACAGAACATCCACGTCACAGGCCTGAGTGCCCTGCGCTCTGTGTGCAGGCGTGTCCCGTGGGGCTGAGCAGGCGTGTCCTGTGGGGTAGGAGCAGGCGTGTCCTGTGGGGTGGGAGCAGGCGTGTCCCGTGGGGTGGGAGCAGGCTTGTCCCGTGGGGCTGAGCAGGCGTGTCCCGTGGGGCTGAGCAGGCATGTCCCGTGGAGCTGAGCAGGCGAGTCCCGTGGGGTGGGAGCAGGCGTGTCCCGTGGGGTGGGAGCAGGCGTGTCCAGAGCCGTGGCCGGGTCTGATGACCAGCCCAGCTCCCCTCCAGGACGCATTGGGCACCACACGGCAGCTTGACCTGCGTTTTCCCCACTCTCTGGCGGCTGCGCACTGGCCGGTCCCTGGACAGCTCGTCCACACAGACAGCACCGGCGGCGTGCCCGGCCCCTTTGCCGGCAGATTTCAGGGCCTCGTCTGTTGCTTCAGCAAGCACTCGGGCCCGGCACGAGACTGGCATTTGCTCAGGGCTCACCATCCCGGCCCCTGGGAGCGCAGAGGCCGTGGTCGGGTCGGGAATGCAGGCGGCGGCGTAACGCACTGTGGTCCTGCTGCCCAGAAACGGGGTCCCCTGGGCCTCAAGGGCGAGAGCCAGGCGCCTGTGTGCCCCTTGCGGGCCTGCTGGGACCTCGGAGCCCCCGGCTGCCATCTGCTCCTCGAGGCCAGACAAGCTGTGCCGACCCCCAGGGTACCTCAGGGCGGCCTCGGCAGGGCCCACTGCTGGGCAATGGAAAGACGTCCAGAGCCGAGGCCAGCGGGGCCATACCTGTGGCCACCAACATGAGGTCGGGCTGTGCTGCAGGGCAGGTCTGCAGTGGCCACGGGCCCAGGACCAGAAGCCCAGCTGGGGCAGCAGGCCCAGGGCCCATCTGAAGGACGACACTTACCGGGCACAGCAGGAGCAGCCCGGCTCTGCCCCCGAGTTGATGCGTGTCTGGGGACCTCGGGAAGCCCCTCTCTCCCGGGCTGGGCCCCTCTGCCCCCCGAGTTGATGCGCCTCTGGGGACCTCGGAAGCCCCTCTCCCGGGCCGGGCCCCTCTGCCCTCTGAGTGATGCGTCCACCCCGCAGCTTGGCTCTCCATGGCACCCACCGGCTACCTCAATGCCGCCTCCACCGCCATCGGGGCTGACTACACAGAGTCGGTGCGTGCAAGGGTGGTGGACAGGTGGGTAGGTGGATTTGTGGATCGATGGCTTCGTGGCCAGCTGGATGGACACATTGGTGCTCGATGGAGTCTCACTGTGGAGAGGAGCCACAGGCTGAGTCATGCGGATGGAGAAGAGGGAACAGCTTCATCTGAGCTCTGTGATGTCACCGCCGAGCCAATTTCTCTCAAGCCAGACATCACCGCCAGGCCCTGGAGAATCAGGTGCAGAGGCCTGGCCGCCCTCGAAGTGGGCTGTGAGGGTCACTGTCCTCCCAGATGTCCATGTGCCCCACTGAGTGTGTGGGCACTGGCCAGGCCATGTGGGGGGGCAGCCACATTGGACAGGAGCCCGGAGTCTGACCCAGGAGGCCTCAGTGTGACCAGCAAGGAGCAGGGTCACAGCTGGCCCCTGGGCGGTGGGGACGGGCCCTCTGGGATGTCCTGGGCTCTGCCGGCCGTGGGAGGCTGGTCTGTGGGGGTCGGGAAGAGGCCACGGGCTGTCCAGCTCTGCAGGCGGGGCCTGTTATCTGCGTCCACCCCCAACACACCTGGTGCTGGCCAGGCTCACCGCCCAGCTCGTGTCTCTGGGCCCCCTCCGTCTGCCACAGCGTCTCTGCGGAGGGACGGGCGCTTCCGGCAGCCTTGGCCTCTGCCGCCGTCACCACGGCTTTGCCAGAAATTAAAAGTAAACGTCACGAATATGTGGGAACGGCGACACCCAGACAGGCAGGTCGCAGCCCCCGGGCCCGGAGACGAGGCATGGAACGTGGATGAGGACCGGGGCACGCGGGGCCACAACCCAGGGGGGACAGAGGGGCAGGGATGTGAGCGGGGACAGACCCCGGGCCTGTCGGGTGACGGGGGCCGTGTCAGTGGGGCGTCCGTGGGCCCCACACCTGGCGTGGCTGTGGGCTTGTTTTCTGGGCCAGCCCCCAGCAGCTGCTGATGACCCTGGTGGCCCCTGGAGGAGGCTCTTCCTGGCCTGAAGCTTGGGGAGGAACAGCCCCTGGGAGGGCCGTGCTGACCTTGGTCAGGGAGCTGAAGATGTGTCTGGCCCCCGCCGGCCCCTGTCCCCCCTGGAGGTCTGGCCATGAGAGGCGTGGCATGAGGCAGCCCGGGCCTCAGAGGCCCAGGGGTCCCTCCAGATGACCAGTGTGGCGTGAGGCGGCCCGGGGTCCCCCAGATGACCGGTGTGGCGTGAGGCGGCCCAGGGGTCCCTCCAGATGACCGGTGTGGCGGAGGCGGCCCAGGGGTCCCCCCAGATGACCGGTGTTCTCTCGCGGGACACCTGCTGCTCTCCTGTACGTGGGGCCGCTCACGGTGGGTGTCTCTGTGGGTCCATTCCCGAGCTCAGCAGTCCTAGCCCCTGGCCCCACCGGCCTCTCCTGGCCCTCCTCATCGTTCCTGCCTCAGCTGGGCGTGCTGGGCCTGGAGCAGCCGCCAGGAGTGTGGGAAGAGAAACCGATTCCAAGCCCGGGCATGTTGGCTTCGGAGGCTGACGGCACTGAGCTTCTGTGGAGATGGAGCCGGCGTCCCTTCCCCTCTGTCCCGTCCTGGGAGACCAGTGGACCTGCCTGTGAACTGCTGTGGGGCTGTTGGCCGTGATCAGAGACACAGACGCGTGGGGCAGACCTGCTGCTGTTCTGTTGAGTGCGGCCGCAGAGCCGAGCAATATCTCAAACTCATAGAAACCAAACACATTCAGAAACTCAGAAAGTTAATGCAAGAACAGAAGTCAGCCAGATTTGCCCATAACAAAAGGAAAAAAAAGGCATGACTATCCATACAGTGACCATATATAGGCTGTAATGGTCAATATAATTAGTGTCACCTGAGGGAGCAGGCATGGGGCGGGGTGGCCGAGAAACAGGGTCTTTGGTGGTGGGAACACAGTGGTGGTGGAATTGGTGTTGAACGATGGATCTTTCTAACAACTGTATTACCAAAATCTTTGTACCTTACTAGTCACAGTGATTTAATAAAAGTAAATTTAAATTAAAACAGGAGTTGGTGTGGGGTTCAGGGAGAGTGAGGTCCCCTCAGCTGTGGGTGATGCCCCAGCAGGACTGTGTCCTGTCGCTGCCTGAGGGGGACAGTTTGGACTGTGTCCTGTCACTGTCTGAGGGGGCAGTTTGGACTGTGTCCTGTCACTGCCTGAGGGGGCAGTTTAGACTCTGTCCTGTTGCTGTCTGAGGGGCAGTTCGGACTGTGTCCTGTCGCTGTCTGATGGGGCAGTTTGGACTGTGTCCTGTTGCTGTCTGAGGGGCAGTTTGGACTGTGTCCTGTCGCAGTCTGAGGGGGCAGTTTGGACTGTGTCCTGTCGCTGTCTGAGGGGCAGTTTGAACTGTGTCCGGTCACTGTCTGAGGGGGCAGTTTGGGCTGTGCCCTGTCGCTGACTGACGGGGCAATTTGGACTGTGTCCTGTCGCTGTCTGAGGGGCAGTTTTTGGACTGTATCAGGTCGCTGTCTGAGGGGCAGTTTGGGCTGTGTCCTGTCGCTGACTGAGGGGCAGTTTGGACTGTGTCCTGTCGCTGTCTGAGGGGCAGTTTGGCCTGTGTCCTGTCGCTGACTGAGGGGCAGTTTGGACTGTGTCCTGTCGCTGTCTGAGGGGGCAGTTTGGACTGTGTCCTGTGACTGTCTGACAGGGCAGTTTGACTGTGTCCTGTCGCTGTCTGAGGGACAGTGTGGACTGTGTCCTGTTGCTGTCTGAGGGGACAGTTTGGACTGTGTCCTGTCGCTGTCTGATGGGGCAGTTTGGACTGTGTCCTGTCGCTGTCTGAGGGGCAGTATAGACTGTGTCCTGTCACTGTCTGATGGGCATTTTGGACTGTGTCCTGTCGCTGTCTGAGGGGCAGTTTGGACTGTGCCCTGTCACTGTCTGAGGGGGCAATTTGGACTGTGCCCCGTTGCTGTCTGAGGGGACAGTTTGGACTGTGTCCTGTCACTGTCTGAGGGGCAGTTTGGACTGTGTCCTGTGGCTGTCTGAGGGGCAGTTTAGACTGTGTCCTGTCACTGTCTGAGGGGCAGTATGGACTGTGCCCTGTAGCTGTCTGAGGGGCAGTTTAGACTGTGTCCTGTCACTGTCTGAGGGGGCAGTTTGGACTGTGTCCTGTCGCTGTCTGGGGACAGTTGGGGGCAGTTTGGACTGTGCCCTGTCACTGTCTGAGGGGCAGTTTGGACTGTGTCCTGTCACTGTCTGAGGGGCAGTTTGGACTGTGTCCTGTCACTGTCTGAGGGGCAGTTCGGACTGTGCCCTGTCACTGTCTGAGGGGCAGTTTGGACTGTGTCCTGTCACTGTCTGAGGGGGCAGTTTGGACTGTGTCCTGTCGCTGTCGGAGGGACAGTTTGGGGGCAGTTTGGACTGTGCCCTGTCGCTGTCTGAGGGGCAGTTTGGACTGTGTCCTGTCACTGTTTGAGGGGCAGTTTGGACTGTGTCCTGTCACTGTCTGAGGGGCAGTATGGACTGTGCCCTGTCACTGTCTGAGGGGCAGTTTGGACTGTGTCCTGTCACTGTGTGAGGGGGCAGTTTGGACTGTGTCCAGTCACTGTCTGAGGGGCAGTTTTGTTTGGACTGTGTCCGGTCACTTTCTGAGGTGCAGTTTAAACTGCCCTGTCGCTGTCTGAGGGGCAGTTTAGAAGTGTCTGTCCTCTTGAGTGACAGTTTAGACTGTGCCCTGTCACTGTCTGAGGGGCAGTTTGGACTGTGCCCTGTCACTGTCTGAGGGGGCAGTTTGGACTGTGTCCTGTCACTGTCTGAGGGGCAGTTTGGACTGTGCCCTGTCGCTGTCTGAGGGGCAGTTTGGACTGTGCCCCTGTCACTGTCTGAGGGGCATTTTGGACTGTGTCCGGTCACTTTCTGAGGTGCAGTTTAAACTGCCCTGTCGCTGTCTGAGGGGCAGTTTAGAATGTGTCCTGTCGCTCTCTGAGTGGCAGTTTAGACTGTGTCCTGTCACTGTCTGAGGGGCAGTTTGGACTCTGCCCTGTCACTGTCTGAGGGGGCAGTTTGGACTGTGTCCGGTCACTTTCTGAGGTGCAGTTTAAACTGCCCTGTCGCTGTCTGAGGGGCAGTTTAGAATGTGTCCTGTCGCTCTCTGAGTGGCAGTTTGGACTGTGCCCTGTCACTGTCTGAGGGGCAGTTTGGACTGTGCCCTGTCACTTTCTGAGGGGCATTTTGGACTGTGTCCTGTCGCTGTCCGAGGGTGCAGTTTGGACTGTGCCCTGTCGCTGTCTGAGGCGCAGTTTTTAAGCAGTTTGTACTGTGTCCTGTCACTGTCTGAGGGGCAGTTTGGACTGTGCCCTGTCACTGTCTGAGGGGGCAGTTTGGACTGTGTCCTGTCGCTGTCTGAGGGGCATTTTTGGACTGTGTCCTGTCGCTGTCCGAGGGTGCAGTTTGGACTGTGCTCTGTCGCTGTCTGAGGCGCAGTTTTAAGCAGTTTGTACTGTGTCCTGTCACTGTCTGAGGGGCATTTTGGACTGTGTCCTGTCACTTTATGAGGGGCAGTTTGGACTGTGCCCTGTCACTTTCTGAGGGGCAGTTTGGACTGTGTCCTGTCGCTGTCTGAGGGGCAGTTTGGACTGTGTCCGGTCACTGTCTGATGGGTATTTTGGATGTGTCCAGTCACTGTCTGAGGGGCAGTTTGGACTGTGCCCTGTAGCTGTCTGAGGGACAGTGTGGACTATGTCCTGTCACTGTGTGATGGGGCAGTTTGGACTGTGTCCGGTCATTGTCTGAGGGGCAGTTTGGACTGTGTCCGGTCAGTCCTGACAGGCAGTGACTCTAGTGAGCTCTCGTCAAGGGCCCGTCAGGATCTGGGTGTACGTTTGTCCTCAGCACTCCATGACCCGTTCTGGCCCTCATAGATCCTTCTGTGTGCCTGGGGTCTCCCATGGGGCTGGGGTCTAGGCATGAAAACTGAAGTCTGGGTGCCCAGAGCTAGGTGGGGGCTGTCAGTAGGGACAGTACACAGGGCAGCAGCTGAGCTCAAGCTTACTGCTGAGACGGAGAAGCCACCCTGGCACCCTCCTTTATCCCCCAAGCCTCATCTCTTAGTGGAGCCCCCTGAGGTCACACAGGAGCAGGGGATGGTGGCGGGGTGGGGTCCACCGTCCCCAGCCTGTGTGTGCCTCGGGGGCCACGGCCCTGGGTCCTGAGCTGGCCTGGGGCCGATGGGCTGCGGGAGTCTGGCGTCACACTGGGTGCGTGGCCCCGGCCCTCCCTCCGAGCTTGTCTAGGGAATTGGACAGCGTTTGTCGGGGCTGGACACACCCTGACATTTCTCTGGGAGACGCAGCCGCCTCCGAAAGCCTGAACCTGGTTCTGGCTGCCTCCGAGCCCAGCCTCTGCCCTGCCCGGCCTGGCCTGTGTGCCCATGGGCAGCAGCTCCCGTGGCCTCTGCTGGCTGGGCCTACTGCAGCTTCCATGTTGGGCTGTTCCCAGGCCGTAAACTTCATCTCCCCAAATAGGTCATGCGGAGCTGCAATTTTTTTTTCTAATTAGTGTAAAAATTTATTGAATATACATCATACGTCTGGATCACCATATTATTAAAAGTACTATTAAGACTTTACACATCAAAATACTTCAGGCAGCCGAGACGCGGGCCCTGCCTCGGAGAGATAAAGGACTGTTTAGGACGTTTACAAAAAGCAGTGATTTAGAGAACAGCGTAAAACTCTGGAGGACGGATGCCAAGTGCCAGCTGCTGCTATAAGCCTCTTAATCTCTATCTGCTTCAATTAAAATCCGAATGTTGGGGATTTCATTAACAACCAGGGGGCTGGAAATTACAAGCACGCTCACCCGCACACACGGCTTCTTCCACGGCCTCTTCCTGGGCCGGGCTGCACGGTCCATGGGGAGGCGGGGCTGAAGCACCCAAGAGACCCCAAGGTGTCGGGGACCCCCCGGACACACCTTCCATGGGGAGGGCCAGCAGGTGCTCCATCAGCACCTCTGCGGGCTCCAGGCTAGGGCGGAGCTTGGGCACCACTGCCCACATGCCTGTGGTCTCCCTGCCCCCTGGACTTGCTAAACGTAACCCTGAAGTGATGGCCAGCAACACGGCAGCCAGAGCAGAGCTGTGTGGCCGACCCGGACCCAGACCCCTGGCCTGAACTCTAAACCCTGAGCCCCTACCCCGACCCCAGACTGAACCCCAGACCCTGACCCAGATCTGCCTTCACCCAAACAACAGAGGTTGCCCCATGGCAGTGCTGGGGGGTGGGCACCGGGGATCCGAGCCTCTCGTGGCGCCCGGAGCCCCCTGAGAGGAAACACACCTGCTCTTCGTCTTCGTACCTGAGAGTCAGGGCTGTCCCAGCCCCCAGAGGTGGTGCTTGGACCCTGAGCCCGTGCCTGCCCCCCAGAGAGCCCTCGTGGGGGGTCAGTATGTGCAGGGAAGGGAGGTCTGGAGCCCCTGGTCCCTGCGTGGGGGGCAGGTGGGTCACAGGTGGGAGGTGGAGGGGCGGGGCTGCACCCACATTCGCTCCAGCCCCCTAAGACGTGTGACCCCAGGTGACCTCAGACCCCGGACAGCCTCGGCTCGCTGGTTCCTCGCCGTGGAATGGGAGCCGCTGGGAGGGCCCAGCAGGGCAGGTGGGTCAGAGGTCAGGAGCTGTGTCCAGGCAGGGGGTCAGGAAGTCAGAGGTCGTGCCACTGCCCCTTTCCCAGCCCTCTCTGACCTTGCCGCTCTCAGGGAGGGGACCCCAGGCCCAGGGGGGGTCCCTGCCCACGCCGTGGCTGGGGCTCAGCCACCCCCAGCAAAGGGCAGCTGCACCTGGGCAGTCGGGAAGCCCTCCCCAAAGACCCCCCATCCTCTCTCACCATGCGGCCCCCCAGTGGGGGCAGGGGAGCTCAGGGCCCCCAGAGGTGGGAAGGTGCGGATGGTCGGGTGGGACGAGGCGGGTGGACGATCGTGCCCCCTGCTGGTGGGGGCGGGGTCGTGGCCCCAAGACCGCCCGACACGCGGCCTCGCCCCAGCTGAGCGTGAGGGATCCGGCCTGACGGACAGCGTCTCTCCCCCTCCTGGGCCCCGCAGACCAGCGGGCAAGGCTTGTGCCCCTCACGAATCCGAATCCTGCCCACCCCTTGCCCGTGGACCTGTCCCCGCGGCCCAGCCCCTGGGTGAGCAGGGCAGGTGGGGCCTCTGCACACAGCTGTCTCCTCAGAGGCCGGGCGGGCCTGCCCTGCTGGGTGCGGTGCTGGGCAACCAGCCGCAGTTGGGGGCGAGCTGGTCCCCCTGCGGGTCCACAGGTGCTGCCGCTGCCCCCGATGACTCGGGGCCACGTGCTGTGGGTCTGTCTGCCCGCTCAGGGCCTGGGGCCAGGGGTGCCTTCGCTTCTTGGGTCTTGCAATGAGCCTGAGAGCCAAGGACTGCCTAGGGGGTCCCGGCAGCCCGTCAGCGCCTCCGACGCCCTGAGATACGGGGTGTCTTCAGGCCCCTGAAATATGGGGGCGCCACGCTGTGCAGGGCACACCCAGGCCAGTGTGCTCGTGAGACATCCCTGGAACATGGGCCCCACGCGTGGGGGGCCTCCCTCCCCCACAGCCGCTGCCGGGCTCTCCTGTGACCTGAGCGCTGGGCCTGCTGGGTGCAGGGACCGGGCTGGGCCCCCGCAAGGGTGAGGGTCTCTGCCCGCAGGGGGAAACAGCCCCAGCACTCCCCAGCCCCTGCCCATCTGGGCCGGGCTGGGGCCTGCAGGCGCTGCTCCCTGTCCTGCCGAGCGGAGGTGGACACACGAGTGGGCATGTTTCAGCCCAGGGCGGCAGGTGGACCTTGGCCTCGCCCCCCCGGCCACCCTGTGCGGCCCCCTCCCTGTCCCCGCCTGGTCCAGCTGCCCTGCCTGGACCTTTGCCTGGACCCTCTTACTGCCATGCTCACTGCCACCACCTGGTGGGGGGGCGCCTGCCCCAGTCTGCGGGACACGGGCACAGCCTGGGTGGACAGAGCCCGGCAGAGGGCTGGGACGGGCCCCAACAGACACGGCCTGGGTGGACAGAGCCCGGCAGAGGGCTGGGACGGGCTCCTGCATACCCGGGCCCAGCTCCAGGGACGTGCAGAAAAGGGAAACCGATTCTCCAGGACGCTGCCGATGGGAGCTGCTGCCCTCGCAGACGGAGGCCGGGCGAGCCTCAAAGTCCACTTGTCCCCCAAAGCAGGTTCAAACAGCCAAGCAGGAATGTTCAGAGAAGGAGCCGCCTTAGGCTGAGGCAGATGGAGGCGGCAGTACCGTGGGGCCGCACCCTGCCCCCGCCATCTGGCGCCTCTGCCGCACACACAGGGTGTGCAGGGACCCTCTGCTGAGCCCGGGAACAGCTGAGGGAGGGTGGGAGCAAGTAGACCCCCGATGGCAGTGGAGAGGTAATGTGTGTACACGCGGTGTGGGCGTGTGTACATCTCTCCTCAACTCTCGTCTCTCCTCGCTCTCTCCTCACCTCTCCTCGCCTCTCATCTCTCCTCGTCTCTCCTCGCCTCTCCTCGCCTCCTCATCTCTCCTCACCTCTCCTCGTCTCTCATCTCTCCTCATCTCTCCTCGTCTCTCCTCGTCCTCTCCTCACCTCTCCTCTCTCCTCATCTCCTCACCTCTCCTCATCTCTCCTCGTCTCCCCTCGTCTCTCCTCATCTCTCCTCACCTCTCCTCATCTCTCACTCTCCTCGTCTCTCCTCATCTCTCCTCACCCTCTCCTCATCTCTCATCTCTCCTCGCCTCTCCTCATCTCTCCTCACCTCTCCTCATCTCTCCTCACCTCTCTCGTCTCTCATCTCTCCTCACCTCTCCTCATCTCTCCTGGCCTCTCCTCGCCTCCCCTGTCTCCTCGTCTCTCCTCATCTCTCCTCACCTCTCCTCATCTCTCATCTCCTCGTCTCTCCTCATCTCTCCTCACCCTCTCCTCGCTCTCTCATCTCTCCTCGTCTCTCCTCATCTCTCCTCACCTCTCCTCATCTCTCTCATCTCTCCTCGTCTCCCTCATCTCTCCTCACCTCTCCTCGTCTCTCATCTCTCCCTCGCCTCTCCTCATCTCTCCTTGTCTCTCCTCGTCTCTCATCTCTCCTCGTCTCTCCCTCGTCTCTCCTCATCTCTCCTCACCTCTCCTCGTCTCTCATCTCTCCTCGCTCTCTCCTTGTCTCTCCTTGTCTCTCATCTCTCCTCATCTCCCTCATCTCTCCTCGTCTCCCCCTCGTCTTTCCCTCATCTCTCCTCGTCTCTCCCTCGCCTCTCATATCTCCTCATCTCTTGTCTCTCCTCATCGCCTCCTCCTCTCTCCTCGTCTCTCCTCATCTCTCCTCATCTCTCTCCCTCCTCCTTATGTGTGGTGGGAAGAGAGAGACGGTCACTTCGGTCACTCTCTCCTGATCCAGCTCTGCCACCCGGACCCGCTGAGCAGGCTGGGACTAAGAAAGTCTGCACCGAGCCTCTGCACTGCGGGCCTGAGCCCACCAGCCCCACGAGGTAGCCCTCACGCCACACCTGCTGTCCGCTGGGCCTCTAGGCACAGGAGTTGATCCCCACCACCGAGATTTGTCGGGAAGCCGCTGGACTTGGGCTGGAGCGAGGAATTGCTCTCTGCAGGAAAGGAAAGTCGGTCCTCGGCCGTACCCAGGGTTTTTAGAGGTCTTGTCTTCCCCGCAGAAAGGGATTTTCAGGAGTAGATGAGCAGTGAAGTAAAACAGACTTTTATTGTGGAGGTTTTAGGACGGGAGGGAGGAGAGAGAGAAAGCAGAGAGTAACGCGCTCAAGGGAGAACGCGCTCCACAGGGCGGAGCACCCGACTCACAGCTAGGGGGGGCGGCGACGTAGTGTGTGGCCACGCTGGGTGGGCGACGCAGGTGCGGCCACGCGGGCCGGGCAGCGTGTGCCGCCCTCAGCCAGGACGGCCTGTACAGGTTCTCCGCAAGCTCCTCCCACATGAGCTTCACCGAGGTTCGAGTCCGCGGAGTAGACGTTGGTCTTCTCTGAAAATCTCCTTTTTCTTGACCTCTGCTGCTGCTGGTCTTCTGGAATCGAGAGGGGCTGGGCAGAGAAGGTTGGTCCAGCTTCCTTAGGGCCTGTCCGTGAAGGTCTTACCGGGCCTTGGTCCCGATTGCAAAAGGTGGGTCTGGGCAGTCTTAGGGCTAGAGTTCATTGTGTGGGGACGCCCCTGTCTGCCCGCCCTCATCTCCTCCATCTCCTTAAGCCTCCTCCCCTCTCCCTCCTCCCTCTCCCTCCTCCCTCTCCCTCCTCCCTTCCCCTCCTCCCTCTCCCTTCTCCCTTCCCTCCTCCCTCCTCCCCTCCCTCCCTCTCTCTCCTCCCTCTCCCTCCTCCCTCCCTCCTCCTCCCTTCCCCTCCTCCTCCCTCTCCCTCCTCCCTCCCCCTCCTCCCTCTCCCTCCTCCCTCTCTCTCCTCCCTCTCCCTTCTCCCTTCCCTCCTCCCTCTCCCTCCTCCCTTCGTCCTCCTCCCTCTCCCTCCTCCTCTCTCTCTCCTCCTCCCTCTCCCTCCTCCTTTCTCCTCCTTCTTCCCTCCTCCCAGGCAGTGTGGCTGACTTTCTGCCCTGGGTTTTCAGTTTTCTGACTGCAGGGGGTTAATTAGTTTGGTGCTTTGACAAGAGCATTTTCCAGCTCCTTATTAGCTGGCAGGGGGCCCAGCCCTGGTCCCTGCAGGTCTCTGGTGTGGTCTCAGCACAAGGGAGACCCCAGGAAGCTTTTGGCCAGTTTGCCGTTGGGGTGCTTCCCAGGAGGAGACACTAGCTGTTTCCTGGCTCTCCGTTTTTTTAAGGCTGGTCTGAAAACCTGCCTGTCTCGGCTGCCGGGTGCTTCCGGAGGAAGCGGAGAGAGGAGGAGGGAGGAGGGGAGTCCCCAGGGGAGGGTCTTCTGGGCCACTGGGGCCTGGAGGAGCATTTCTGCCTGAGGGAGAGGGCAGTTTCTGGGCTGCTGGAGTGAGGGGCCGATGGCCTTGTTCTGACCATCCTTCCGCTGGGGGTCTCCTTCTCCAACTTCAGGGGCTCCTGCTGACGGTTCCCGTTGGCCTCCGTGACTGCAGGGACGACCAGCTCTAAGCTAACTTGGCATCAGAGAGTTCTTGGTTGTGCAAATTTCCATTTCCAGGAAGTTCTTTTTTTATTGATCATCAACCTCTCCTTAGAGCTGGATCCTGTCACTGAAGGCCGAGTCTCAGAGACTCTGAGGGTGAGACCCGAGAGCAGCCCCCCGGTACTGGAAGACCCGGCCCCCTGGCGGGCAAACCGGACATCCTGGGGCACTAGGCCCAGGTCCCGAGACCAACAGGCAGCACACGCATCTCCTGTGACTAGCCCCGGTACATGCAGAGGCAGCGATAACGTCATAGGCACGGGCAGTGATGACGTCATGGTAGCCACGGCTGTGGTGATGTCACAGTGCAGGGGCAGGCAGCGATGGCGTCATGGTCATGGCCCTGGGGAGACCATGGAGTGCCACTCCCTCCCGTCCTCCCACCGCGCTGCTGTCCTGCATCACTGTCCATCACTGTCCCCTCCTCTGCCCTCCCTCCTCTCCCCAGCGTCAGTGGAGTCAGCCGCAGCAGCTGGTTCTGTGCAGCGACTGGCTTCTGTATAGGACATTGCCCGCCCCTTTGTTGTTTCTGCTCTCTGAATGGCTGTACCCTATGAGATCATCCAATTGGAACAGCCCGTCTGGTCACATATGCAAATGAGGGTGGGAGTGACTGTATACGGCGTTGCCCCCGCCCCTTGTTGTTTCTTCTCTCTGAATGGCTGTACCCTATGAGATCATCCAATTGGAACAGCCCGTCTGGTCACATATGCAAATGAGGGTGGGAGTGACTGAATGCACCAGTCCTGCCACACTTGCTGTTAGTGGGTTTGTAAGATGAGCTCCTCACGCCTATGCAAATGAGGGCTGTAGGTGGCCAATCAGATTCCATATGCAAATCCAGACCCCGCCCTCCTTCCCTAGCAGCGATGTCATGGTGCACACATATCCGTGATGACGTCATGGAGCAGACGTTGGGCTGCAGTGGTAGCTGCTGGCTGGACCCAGGGCCATCCAGTGCAGCTGCTGGTCTGCCTTGCTGTGGAGCAGAGGCTGGCCACGGAGCAGAGTGATGCAGCCGCGCCCAGAAGCGGTGCTGGAGGGTTCAGGCAGACCGGCCGTGGTTCTGAACGGTGGCCCGGGCGAGCACTGGACAGGGGCGGGGTCCTGCCAGCGTGGGCGAAGGCCCCAGTGTCAGTGGCAGGTCGCCTCGGGTCATGCAGGAGATTTGGGCAGCTGGGTGCTGCTGTGGGAGCAACCGGCCCGCGCTGTCTTCCAGGCTTGGTGTCTCCGCGGGGCCCGGGGCCGGGAAATCGGGCTGTGTGTGCTGTGTCCCCAGGCCTCACCACGGGGCGGGCTGCCGTGCTGGTCCCAGGGGCTTGTGATCAGCAGGAGCGCAGGGTGGCTCCCCCGCCCGCTGAGGGAACACCATGCGGCCGTCTCCGGTTCATTTTCAGAAGATAAAAGAGTATTAGCCCGCTAAGGGATGAGTTAATTAAGAAATCATAATTCCCAGAAAGCCTCTCCGGCGTAATTAAAAAACCAGGTAAGTGTAATCCCATCGTTTAAACTCTAACTCGATGGGCCAGGAAGATGCTCTGCAGTGGAGGCCGTGGGAGGGCCAGTCAGGGTCCGCATGGAGAGTGACCAGCACCCGAAGGGGAAGTTTGAGAGAGCAGCGAAGGGGTGGAGGCCGGAGGCCGGGAGGTGCCAGGCCTCAGGTGGGCAGCTGTGGTCTCTCGTCTCCCCAGAGGCTTGTCACCACCCGTCGGCTGTCCGGGTCGAGGGGGAGAATGGGACGTCTCTGATGGTGCTGCTCGGTGCTGGACAGGAATATGCCCTGTGAGAACACGGCGGGCCCAGGGCCCCCAAGCCCTGCTGTGCCCAGCCACCGCTGTTGGTGCCCTACACTCCCTGATTCTCGGCCCATGTCCCCGAGGCTGCTGGCTCCCCCCACAGCCCCCGGCCCCCCTACAGCCCCCGGCCCCCCCACAGCCCCCCCAGCCCCCCAGCCCCGCCCCCACAGCCCCTGGCCCCCACAGCCCCCCTGGCCCCAACAGCCCCCAGCCCCCCCACAACCCTCGCCTCGCACAGCCCCCAGCCCCCACAGCCCCCAGCCCCCCCACAGCCCCCCGGCCCCCAGCCCCCGGCTCCTGCTGATCTCCTGCAGCTTCTCAGCATTTGCTGCCTGGGGCCGCCGCGTGTCCATTCAGGATTCAGGGCAGGGTCTAGTCGGGCATGCAGCTGAGAGGCACATTCAGGTGTCTGGGTGTGGGGCCACACAGGCGTAACCGCAGGCACAGGTTGGCTCTGAAGCACCTGAGGTCGCCACAGCCAGCATGTCACTGGCACGTCCCCTGTCTGTGAGGCCTGTCCGGAGAGAGCCCCACAGGCTAGCACCATGTCTGTAGCCGGCGTCCACTGCCCTTCCTCAGAGCTGCTGGCCAGGTCAGCCCCGCAGACGGCACGTTCAGGTGCCGCTGGTCCCTGGGGGCCACAGACCGTGCCCTCCCCTGGACGCCTGCAGCCACCCCCGACTGTGGGAGAGTGGCAGCGTCACGGGCAGACCCAGAGGTGCTGCCACACCCTCTTGGGGGAAGACCAGCAGGTTCTGCTCCGAGTCCGGCTGGTCTCGTCCCTCTTGCCCTCATTCGTGTCCCTCTGCACACAGCTTCCAGGCACGAGCCAGGGGCATCCTTTGTGGGCAACCTGCTCCACAGACACTGAATCAGCACACGCAGAATCCACGGGCACGGATCCACAGATACAGAATCCACACACAGGGGTTACATCTGTGTGGCCCCATACCCACAAACACGGAATTCATGGACACGGAATCCACGGACACGGAATCCATGGACACGGAATCCACAGACATGAAATTCACAGACTCAGAATCCACAGACATGGAATCCATGGGCACAGACCTCACATACAGAATCCACGAACGCAGTCCGTGACATGGGATCCACAGACACTGAATCCATAGGCCACGGGCACCGAATCACAAGCACTGACCCACGGCACCAGCTCTGTGGGGGCTTCCTACGAACCACAACAGATGAGCACCCAGTGTTTTTCCTCTGGACCCAGAGGGCTGGTCCCTCGCAGTGTCCAGGGGCAGCCCAGCCTGGGCCTCTGGGTGCCCGTGGGTGCTCCCCGATCCTGGCCCACCTGCTGCTGCCCCTGCCCAGGGCCTGCCTTGAGTGAGGAGGGGCCATCCCAGCTGGCCAGTGCCAGGACCCAGAGCTGCTGTTGGCCGCAGCGCGTGTCTGTGCCCTCCGCGGCAGCCGGCCCCTCCCCCGCCCTGTGGGATGAGCAGAGGACGCTGCGCCCACCACCCCAACGCGTTGTTTATTTTTGCCAAGTGTGGCAGGTTTTTGCTTTTTCATTGAGGCGGCGGCACTGAGTCACATTTTCCATGGAAAGCTGGACCTTGGTTTGTTTTCTCACAGCAGGGTGTTGGCAGCTGGTGTGTGGTGGCCCCCAGCAGCAGAGCCCAGCCGGGTGTGTGGTGGCCCCACTGCCTGCGGGCCACTTTGTCTTGTCCCAGCTCTGCAGGCTGCGGCAGCTGTCGGCCAGTGTGGGAGGCCAGTGGACAGCAGCTCCCCTGCCCTGCCCTGCCCCTGCCCTGCACCTTCTCTTGGCCGGGCCGCTATACATTCCTGTGCAGAGATGACCCGCACCGCGTCCCCAGCTGTGACACCTTCCTCACGGGACTGTCAGCCAAGCCTAGGGAGGGCACGGCTGCAGAGTGCTGGAGGGAGGAGGTGAGGATGGGATGGAGGGAGGAGGTGAGGATGGGATGGAGGGGAGGAGGTGAGGATGGGATGGAGGGAGTGAGGTGAGGATGGGATGGAGGGAGGAGGTGAGGATGGGATGGAGGGAGGAGGTGAGGGATGGGATGGAGGGAGGAGATGAGATGAGGATGGGATGGAGGGAGGAGATGAGGATGGGATGGAGGGAGGAGGTGAGGATGGGATGGAGGGAGGAGATGAGGATGGGATGGAGGGAGGAGGTGAGGATGGGATGGAGGGAGGAGATGAGATGAGGATGGGATGGAGGGAGGAGGATGAGGACGGGATGGAGGGAGGAGATGAGGATGGGATGGAGGGAGGAGGTGAGGATGGGATGGAGGGAGGAGATGAGATGAGGATGGGATGGAGGGAGGAGGTGAGGGATGGGATGGAGGGAGGGAGGTGAGAATAGGATGGAGGGAGGGAGGTGAGGGATGGGATGGAGGGAGGAGATGAGATGAGGATGGGATGGAGGGAGGAGGTGATGGCGGTGACCATGCAGGAAGAGGAGGTGCTGGTGCCCGTGATCAGGAGGAGGGGTGATGCTGGAGACGGCACTGGAGACAGCACTAGGGACGGGGCGCTGGAGTCGGGCGCTGGAGACGGGGGCGCTGGAGACGGGGCGCTGGAGATGGGGGGGCGCTTGAGACGGGCCGTGCACATGCTGGCCGTGCAGGTGTGTTGTGCTGGAGGTGCTAGTGCCAGCTTTGGGGTGCCCAGGGTGGTAGTCGGGGGAGGGTGTTGGTGATGGTTCCAGGCCAGCGCAGGGGCAGTGCTGACGTGAGCAGGGAGGTAGGCGCGGCCGAATCTGAGAAAGTAGCTCAGCCTGCTGGATGCCCACGGATGGACTGGGAGGGGGCAGTGGCCAAGGGCTCGGGCTGGGCCTGGCGAGTCTGGCACCGCCCTTTTGGCCGCCGGAGTCTGCCCCTGTCGCGGTGCAGCTCAGCCACGTGCACCCTCTCTTGCCGGCAGCTCCCACACACCGCCGTGGACCGCAGCAGGAGGAGCCGCCCGGTGCAGAGCGCCCACGGCGTGTAGGAAGCCGGGCGCACGGGCGCTGAGACCCAGGAGCCTGCCGCCACTCCTCTGCGTTGCCAGGGAACTGAGACGTGCAGGGGACAGAGAGTGACATGTTTGCAAGCATTGCTCTGCAGTCACGGGGTCTCTGGCGGCTCCATGCGGGGGCTGGCGAGGCCTGGGGGCGTCTGCAGCCTGCCCTGTGTGCTGGACCCGGTCCTGCCCGGGGCGGGGGGCTGTACGGTCGGGTGTGGACGGGCGCATCCCTGCCGTGCTGGGGTCTGGCCTCGGTCACGTCCCCCCTAGTCTGGCACAGGGGGCCTCAGTGTCCTGCAGTGGGGGTTGGACTATGGCCAGAGCCCGCACGAGCTACAGCCCCTCCCTCGACGTGTGGACACAGCCCAGCCCTATAGCCCCTGAAGGCCGAGTGTGAGACATGAGCGGTGTGAGGTGCCTCCCGCGTGGGGACAGGGCCGGGCCTTTTCCCGCAGCGGGCCGGAACAGGAAGCGGCTCCCACGCACTGAGCTCAGAGGCAGCCCAGCAGACGGAGGGTCTCGGTGCCCGAGACTGCCCCTCCCCACCCTCCCCACCCAAAGGTGTCCCTTCACTGCCCCTTAGGGCCTCTGGCTCAGCTCCTGCTTCTCTGCGCCCACGGGGGACCTGCTGTCCTGCGCCTTGACGAGCTCTGACTGTTTCTGCGCCTGGCCCGCATCTGCTGTTCCACGACCGGCGATGTGCCTGGGAGTTACAGCACCAGCTTCCAAAGCACGGACCAGCCGAGGGGAAGCCTCGTGACTCTGTGTCTGTGGCCGTCCCTGACCGGACCGGCGGGGCAGGAGCGGTCGTGATGGCCACACTTTGCCCTGTCGCCCTGGTCTGATGCGCCCAGTCTGGTTGAACACTGCAGCGCGGCCATCCAGGGGAGGGTGCGTTCACGGTGATTCTCATGTGATTCTGCTCAGTGGCAGCCGTCTGCAGCCCATCACGGACTTACAGGGCCACTGGAGCCCCCAGGCCCATGGCAAAGTTCCTCACTAGGGTCACCATGATGGACCGTCTACAACCTCCCATGCGTCCAGGCTGCCTCTCGGCCAGAATCCCGCGAGCGTGGACACACCCACACCACATCCAGGCCACAGGGTTCCATGCCCCTGCACAGGCTGTGAGAGGCGGGGAGGCCGTCTCGGACCACCACCCCGACAGGAGCCTCGGCTCCCTGGACACTGTCTGCAGGTTGCAGGGACGGGAAGGTGACAGCTGTCCGGAGCAGTGGCCATTCCCGGGGAGAAGCTGCCCTGCACATGTGTCCACAGGTCCCAGCAGGACTCAGCGTGAGCCCCACAGGGTGGGGGAAGGGGCCAGGGCTGCTGCTGGCCACGGGGCAACTTACATCTATGAAGAAAAGTGGCTCCAGCCGGGCAGCAGATTCTCTGCCTGGTCCCACGTCCCCACGCGGCCCCGCCCACCCCTGAGGGGCTTCTCCTCTCGCCCGCACTGCCTCTGCTCAGAGGCCCCATCTGCACTAAGGACCAACGTCTGGAGGGTGTGGCAAGGTGCACCTCGCCCGCCTCCTCTGGGGAGACCCGGGAAGGTCACAGGGACCCCGAGTTAATGCCCCAACCGTGCACCGCTGCTTGTTCTATGGATGAATCACTGGGGCCCAATCAAGAGCCTGAGCTTGGGCATTTAAGGGAGAAAAAATTCATTCTTTGGGAGAAAGAAGCATGAAAATTGTAGACAATTATTCTGGGCTTGTTTGAGACACAGAAATAATTGGCTCAGCTCACACACAGCCGCTTACAATAAACAACACACAACAGTATAAAATAAACAGCTCACAATCGCTTACAGTAAGCAACACACAACAGTATACAATAGACAACACACAGCCGCTTACAATAAACAACACAGCAATGTACAATAAACAACACACAATATTATACAATAGACAACACACAGCTGCTTACAGAAAGCAACACACAGCAATGTACAATAAATAACACGCCAACAGTATACAATAGACAACACACAGCCGCTTACAGTAAACAACACACAACAGTATAAAATAAACAGCTTACAACCGCTTACAGTAAACACACACAACAGCATACAATAGACAACACACAGCCACTTACAGTAAACAACACACAGCAATGTACAATAAACAACACGCAACATTATACAATAGACAACACACAGCCGCTTACAGTAAACAGCACGCAACAGTATAAAATAAACAGCTCACAACCGCTTACAGTAAACAACACGCAACAGCATACAATAGACAACACACAGCCGCTTACAGTAAACAACACACAGCGTGTACAATAGACAGCACACAGCATCAGACAGTCAACATACAGCAGTGTACAATAAGCAACACACAGCCCAGTATACAATAAACAACATATAGTGGTGTGTGATAGACAGCACACAGCAGTGCATAATGAACAACACAGCCGCATACAATAGACAATGTATAACTGATCACAGTAAACACACAACCCGGCAGTTTACAATAAACAGCGTCCACTTATCGAGGAGAGCAGCCTGTCCCCAAAGAGGCATCTAACCCGAGGGTGTGGATTTCCCCACCCTTCCCTGCCCTGCCCTTAGCCCTTCCATTGTGACCCTGAACTCAGAACACGGTTGCCCACACCCCCAGGACCACCCAGCAGATGCAACTCGAGCTGGGAAAGTCCCGCTTCAAAGTGTACTAACTACCCCTTGCACCCCCCGCAGCATGCACCAGTCTGCGTCTATCCAACTGTCCACTATCCACTGTACTCACAGCCCGTCCACTCATTAATCCATCAACCCTCATCTGCCCATCATTCATCTCCTCACCCACCCACCCACCCATCCACCCATCCGACACCCATCCACTCACCCTTCTATCCAATCATCCATCCATATCCATCCACCCACCCATGCCTCTATCCTAGATATTGGCTATTCCATGACCATGGGGGCTGTTGGGTGTCGGAGAGCTTCTGGGGTCCCCAACAATGTCAGGGAACATGTTCCCTTCTACATCCGAGCCAGTGGGAATGGATGAAAACTCAGGAGCCTGGCGCCGCTTTTGAAAAGGCTTTACTCTTCACAGGTTCTGGCATACAATCCAACAATAGGAAAACCTGGACTTTAGGTTCCTTGCTGGGCCCCCGCCACGCTTAGGTTTAGAATCCTAGGCCAAGATGGCCGCCACCATGTGGTAAAGCTAAGAGGGAGGAGAGCGGAGAGGAGAAGCAGACAGAGAAGCCCTTTCTCTGTCCAAAGCCCTTTCTCCTTTCTCCTGGCTTATTTTATAGAAAGAAGCCCGCCAAAACCTTCCAGCCCAGCCTATTGTGGGCTGGGCTATCTAGAGATGAAGCCAGGTAAATGACCCTTGTACCACTTGTCTTCCCGTTTTTCATCGATTTGCCCAAGCGGGCACTAGTAACGTCTCCATTTGTCCCTGTCGAGTGCTAGTGTAGCCCAAAGCATTCGTTCAGGTCGTGGGAATGAAGTCCATCATCGTTACTGTTCTTGGCATATTGAGTACGACACAGGTAGCTTGCGAGGCTCTGCCGTGCAATGGGATACTCTTGGTAGTAGGTAGGCTCTCAGTTCATTCATTTATGAACCACATGGCTGCAAAGTGGCCATGTGCAACAGGGAGAGCCAGTAGCAGCTCTGCCCGTGTATCTGTGTCTCTGGTTCCAGCATACCTGGGCTTGAAATAGGCTTCTCTGTAGGGTGGGACTCTGACGAGCCAGGCTTGAGATGGGCTTTTCTCTTGGCTGGAGCTCTGACGAACTGTGGAGTCTGGATGTTGAAAAATGGCTGCCATCATGGTGCGGGGGTTCCTCTGACTTCTTCCAAGGCTCATTGGGATGGCGGGCCAGTGCCGGAACTCACCCTCCTTCCAGGACGCCTCATGATCAGTGGAGTACAGGGAGAGCTGGTAGCAGCTCTGCCCCATATACCTGTGTTCAGCATACCCTATTGACATGCAAATCTTCAGGTGACATGCAATCTAATGACCCTGTTGACATGCAGATCTTCAGGTGGGCCTATGGCTCAAGCTTCACAATGCCAGAGCTGAGTCCCTGAGATACAATCTCCCGAGCAGAGTGGGGAGGGGCTGCATCTCTGAACCAGAAAGCGGTTCAGAATGTAGTTTGTAGAGAATGGCGTTCATACTTATCACCATGAATATACAGCCAGCTGATTCCAGACTCTAGATCCCACTAAGGTCCATAAGCCATCAGAGTAATTCACTTTGGCATTACCTTTAGAATCGGAGACACGTCAATTTGTGCACTGGCATGTCTCTTTGAACTAAGAGAACTGATTACATTATGGTTGACCCAACGTGGCCAAGTACTCTTGGAATATATACATGTATGTCCCTTGCGGGGACCCGTGGGAGCAGGAAGAGTATAGAACTGGGGCAAGCAAGATTCATAATAATCACGGTAAAAATATTTATGCCATATAAAATTACAAAATCAATCCAATTCTGCCCTTCATGTCTGCTCTGGAGATTTCCTAGAGGCAGGGAGTAGCTCTTGGCATAAACTAACTGTAGCCGGAGCCTGAGGCTCAGTAGGGCGTGTCACCCAACAGTGGGGGGGGGCCCTGATATATTCAGCTTAATGTCCACTACGGTTCCCTCTGCTTAGTGCTTCCCAACCCGTGGCTCCGTGTCCAAGCTCCTCCCTTGGACCTGACTTCTGAGCCACGGGCGTCTCCATGAATCACAGCTGTGGCCCCGAGGCTGTGTGGGCTAATTGCCTTGGCACGACCCCAGGGGACTCCCGGCCTTCTGCATTTCCATCAGAGCAGGCAGCGCTCCCCAGGGTCGAGCAGTGTGGCTGCAGCCTGGAGAGGTTCCCGCCCGCACCACCTGTCCCTGCGTCTCCACCACCAGCCGCCACGTCCGCCTGGCTGCCATCTGCTCAGGGCCAAGGCCGGCAGCGCGTTCTCCAGCACCCTCTGGGCCTCTCACGCTTGGAGCTGGAGAACCACAACAGGAAATGAGCCGGAGCCCCGGGCCCAGGCGAGCACATCCCGCGGCCAGCTGGCCGGCAGCTGGTGGACACCTTGGCCAGTGCCATAAGCTGGAGGTGCTGCATCCCTGGGAGACGCTGTCCAGAGCTGCATCTCCCGTGGACATGGGCCGCAGAGGTGTGTGGCTCCTGCAGCACAGCAGTTTACAATAAACAGCACAGACAACACACAGCAGTGTGCAATAGACAACACACAGCCAACACAAACCACACAGCAGTGTGCAATAGACAACACAGCCAACACAAACCACACAGCAGTGTGCAATAGACATCACACAGCCAACACAAACCACACACAGCAAGGGCTGGGGCCTCTCTGTGTTCTTGCCCCTTGCCTCCTGGGGCTGCACCCTTGGTCCCTCCTGTGAGCCTGTCGCTGGCTGTCGGCGGAAGTTCCGGGGCCCCTCCACAGAGCCTCTTTCCTGGCTCGGCCTTGGTCACCTTTGGCTTTGCGTCAGCCCTGCGAAGGCGTCACTCAGGCACACGTCTGGGATCTGGGCCAAGCGTCTCTCATCCTGTGCTGATGCAGAGCTCAACTTCCGGGGGAGCCCCGGGTCAGCATGTGTCTCGCCTCACCACACGGCCCTCAGACGCTGCTGGTGGGCTGCTCTGGGAACTGTGGGCGTCTGCGCTGGGTCACATGTCTGTCCACCTCGGTGTCACCTGGCCCGACCTTGTTGTCATCACCTGGTTCGTCTGGTCACCCATCTGTGTTGGGGTCACCCGTCTGTGTTAGGGTCATCATCTGTGTGGGGTCATCATCTGTGTCGGGTCACCGTCTGTGTCGGGGTCACTGTCTGTGTCAGGGTCACCGTCCGTCTGTCGGGGTCACTGTCCATCTGTGGGGTCACACAACTCCATCACTTTGCAGCCGCCACCTCCTGCTACTTTTTCTCGGGGTCACGTAGGCGTCCGGGTCCCGACTCCAGCTTAGGCAGAGCAGGCTGTTCTCCGAGTGTGTGTTTCCGTGTGGGCCGTGTCAGGGTCTCCCGCCCCTGCTCCCTCTCCCCACACCGACGCCTCCCCCACCCTTGGGACGTGCTGGCGGCCAAACTTCCCCATTCCCTTTACGGGGTGTGCGGGAAATCAGCTGACTTGGGGGCGAACCCAGGCATGCCCACTCCCTGCTGTGCTCGGCCTGGACCGAGACATGGCCCAGGGGATGGTGGCCACGGGGCTGAGCTGGGGTGGCCGTGGGGTCCCTCCGTGGGCACCATCTGGGACTCTGCAGGAGGCGACAGCGCAGGGCCTTGGTGCTTTCTTGGAGCCATCCTGACCCCCTGACCCCCACGGGGGACACGACCCTGGATCGGGGCTGTGGTCCCGAGCACTTTGCCTGGAGGCTGCTGGCAGGGGAGGGGCCCGGGCTGGCCCATGTCCATCACTGTGTGTCGCCCAGTGGGCCTCCTGGGGGCTGGGCCAGCTGGAGGCAGGTGCTCCCCCTGCTCGGATATCCAACCGTCTCCCCTCATTCCTGCCCAGAACCGTCTCCCCTCATCCCTGCCCAGAACCGTCTCCCCTCATCCCTGCCCAGAACCGTCTCCCCTTATCCCTGCCCAGACCCGTCTCCCCTCATCCCTGTCCAGAACCGTCTTTCTTCATCCCTGCCCAGAAACATCTCCCCTCATCCCTGTCCAGAACCGTCTCCCCTCATCCCTGCCCAGACCCGTCTCCCCTCATCCCTGCCCAGACCCGTCTCCCCTCATCCCTGTCCAGAACCGTCTCCCCTCATCCCTGCCCGTCTCCCTTCATCCCTACCCAGAACCATCTCCCCACATCTCTGCCCAGACTGTCTCCCCACATCCCTGTCCAGAACCGTCTCCCCCCTCATCCCTGCCCAGAACTATCTCCCCTCATCCCTGCCCAGAAACATCTCCCCTCATCCCTGTCCAGAATTGTCTTCCCTCATCCCTGCCCAAAACCGTCTCCCCTCATCCCTGCCCATCTCCCTACATCCCTGCCCAGACCGTCTCCCCTCATCCCTGTCCAGAACCGTCTCCCCTCATCCCTGTCCAGAACCGTCTCCCCTCATCCCTGCCCAGAACTGTCTCCCCTCATCCCTGCCCAGAAACATCTCCCCTCATCCCTGTCCAGACCCGTCTCCCCTCATCCCTGCCCAGACCCATCTCCCCTCATCCCTGTCCAGAACCGTCTCCCCTCATCCCTGCCCGTCTCCCTTCATCCCTGCCCAGAACCATCTCCCCACATCTCTGCCCAGACTGTCTCCCCACATCCCTGTCCAGAACCGTCTCCCCCTCATCCCTGCCCAGACCTGTCTCCCCCTCATCCCTGCCCAGAACCGTCTCCCTTCATCCCTGCCCAGAACCGTCTCCCTTCATCCCTGCCCAGAAACATCTCCCCTCATCCCTGTCCAGACCCGTCTCCCTTCATCCCTGCCTGTCTCCCTTCATCCCTGCCCAGAACCATCTCCCCACATCTCTGCCCAGACTGTCTCCCCACATCCCTGTCCAGAACCGTCTCCCCTCATCCCTGCCCAGACCGTCTCCCCTCATCCCTGCCCATACCATCCCCCACCCATGCTTCCTGTGCATCACCAGCACCGTGTTCACGAGGACAGTGATGAACCGGAGAATAACGGCTGTGTCTGGCTCCCTGCTCTCCGGCCAACTCCATTTATTAACTCGCTTCATCTTCACAAACAGCCCCAGAGGCAGACTCTCGTTCTCATCATGTCACAGCCCCGACCCCAGGGCCTCGGGAGCTTTTTTCAGCTTACACAGGGCCAGCTGCCGGGGTGCGGGGCGTCCATGATGGCACCATCCCCCATCACGTGTGCGCCCACCAGAAAGGGGTCAGTGTGGCTAAGCTCTTGGCTGGGTCCCAGGGGCGCACAGCACCCAGCGGCGTCTCATCCTGGTGTCCACTCCAGTCACTGCCCAAAAGCGTGCTCATCATGTGGGTGGAGGAGTGGACGGTTGGGGGATGGTGGGGATGAGTGGACGACACAGCGTGGGTGAGTGGAGGGTGGCGGGAAGGCAGAGGAGTAGGTGGGCAGATGCATTGGTGGGTCACTGGCGGGTCGAGTGTGGCTGTGTGGACCAGTGGGTGATGCACAGAGATAATGGAGGCTGGCTGGAGGGGATGGAAGAGGGGTGGGCCAGCCTGGATGGGCGGGTGGTGATGGAGGAGGGTCCAGGTGACTGGAGGACTGCTGGTGGGTGTCGGGTGGATGGTGATGGTCGATCCATGCCCGTGGCCTCTGAGCCCGTGTGAGACTCCACAGAGTCATCTCAGAGGGAAGAACCAGAGACCCAGATGTGGCCACGCGTGGCTCAGCGGTGTGACTCAGAACCAGAAACCCAGGTGTGGCCACGTGTGGCTCGTGGGTGTGTGACTCAGAACCAGAGACCCAGATGTGGCCACGCGTGGCTCGCGGTGTGTGACTCAGAACCAGAGACCCAGATGTGGCCACGTGTGGCTCGTGGTGTGTGACTCCAGAACCAGAGACCCAGATGTGGCCATGCGTGGCTCGCAGTGTGTGACTCAGAACCAGAGACCCAGGTGTGGCCACATGTGGCTCGCGGTGTGTGACTGAAAGGACCAGAGACCCAGGTGTGGCCACATGTGGCTCGCGGTGTGTGACTGAAAGGACCAGAGACCCAGATGTGGCCATGCGTGGCTCATGGTGTGTGACTCAGAACCAGAGACCCAGGTGTGGCCACGCGTGGCTCGCGGTGTGTGACTCAGAACCAGAGACCCAGATGTGGCCACATGTGGCTTGCGCTGTGACTCAGAACCAGAGACCCAGGTGTGGCCGCTGGCGTGGCTCGCGGTGTGTGACTCCAGAACCAGAGACCCAGATGTGGCCACATGTGGCTCGCGGTGTGTGACTCAGAACCAGAGACCCAGGTGTGGCCACATGTGGCTCGCGGTGTGTGACTGAAAGGACCAGAGACCCAGATGTGGCCATGCGTGGCTCACGGTGTGTGACTCAGAACCAGAGACCCAGGTGTGGCCACATGTGGCTCCGGTGTGTGACTGAAAGGACCAGAGACCCAGGTGTGGCCACGCATGGCTTGCGGTGTGGGACTCACCTGGAAATCGCAGTTGACATGATTCCCTAGTCTCCACCAGGCCCCTGTGTCGGGGACCCCAACTGTCAGAGGGTCTATATAGACTCATTCTGGGGCATTGTGGGATGGAGGGGCTGCTCGGGTGGGCGCTCTGAGCAGCCCCCCCAGGCCTGTGTCTCCCTCAGCTGTGAAGCTGCCGTGTGGGCACCTGCCGCCATTCAGAGCCTGCGCAGCCACAGTGGCCTCATGTGTAACTGCAGCAGGAAGCAGGAGCCTGCAGGCGGCCAGGCCAGCGTCTGTGGCCCCCGGGGCTACGCTGCCCGGATCTCCAGATCAGCGCCAGTGACAGCTTTCCCGGGCCGCCGTGTCCTGAGTGCTGCAGCCGAGCCATTAGAGCCGAGCCTTCACGGCCGCCTCAGCCCTCCCTCCTGGCAAGCTGCTGTCGGAGCGGGATGCAGGCGGCCGCTCCCACCTTCTCGATGCCCAGACATGGATTCGTGTTTGCTGGCTCGCGTTCCCTGACTCACATGGGCCCTATTTCTTCCGGGTCATTGGCGTCCAGGGGCCTGAAGGACGATCCAGTACAGAGGCCTGTAGTAGCCCCAAGTGCCTCCCCGATCGTGACACAGCTGAACCTTCTCGGCCACCCCCTTGAACAGGCCCCCACAGAGCCGTGGGCGCGCGCGCAGCCCACAGGTGCCACTGGTGCCTTCAGAGCCGACTGCCCCACCGCAGGGCTGTTGACCTGTCGGGGCTAAGAGCCAGCCGCACCCACAGACCAGCCACCTGGTTGCAGGACTGGCGTTCCCGGGCCTCTGAGCAAGACACGCTGCGTCCACTGGGAGCCCCACAGACCTCGCTCCGTGCCAGTTTCTGGGCCTGCCGCCCCGTCCGGGACGCCGCCACACTGTCCCTCTGCAGAAGCGTCCACCAGCCCAACACACGGGGGAGAAGGAATGTGTGGCCACTCTCAGGGCTCAGCCCTGGGGTCCCCACTGGCCTCTGTGAAGTCCCTGGAGCGGCCAGCCTGCTGGACAGGGCTGGACACTGCCCACCGCACTGCTGGGGAACGTGAGTGGCTGTCGTGGCCCGGGACGCTGCCCACTGCGGGGGGAACGTGAGCGACTGTCGTGGCCCGGGGACGCTGCCCACTGCGGGGGGACGTGGGCGACTGTCTTCTGTGACTCCGCCGGCGTGAGCAGGCACGGGGTAGGGGCACCCAGCGGGCACCTCCCGCAGTGACACGGCTGCACGTTGAAGGTGCTTGTCAGGGTGTGTTTTAACTTCACAGGCTCGTCTCCGGCTGGAAAATAATTTGACCTTTTTGTCAAAATGGCCCAAACAGACTCGCAGCTCTGAGTGGCAGCACCTGTCACAGCAGAGCCGCAAGGCATGGCACAAGACCAGCCCCCCACCCCGGCTCATGCACAGACCCCTCCCCACCGGGCCCAGCCCAGCTCATTCTGCAGTGCTCGGACCAAGCTCTGAGCCAACAAGGGCCCCGCCCCACTCTGCCTGCAACGGGGCCAGGTCCGGGGCCATGCCCTGAGAAGGAGGGAGTGAGGGTGGAATGGAGCCCACCCTGCACCGTGCGGAGCCCCCAGTGCCCACCCCACCCTCCCTCCTCTCCCCTGCACCCCTGCGCTTACACCCCTCACCCGTGTGGCCTGTGTGCTGACACCTACAGTATTTCACGAGAAGTACATTGTTGCCTCCATGAGGCTGTGTGTGTGTGTGTGTGTGTGTGTGTGTGCGTGTGTGTGGCGGGGGGTGATCCTTGGAAGGGCTCTGGGGTCCTGAGATGTTCTGCAGGTTGAAGGCCTGGGGAGTGGCCGAGGGGGCTGCACACAGGGGTGGCGGCCCCGGGTGTGGGGGGGCGGGGGCTGCCGGGGCGTTCGTGCAGGCAGGACTTGGCTGCTGGCTGTGTGTGGGCGGGCTCGGCCGCCAGCAGAGCAGGAATGTGAAATAAACCGTTTGGCTGCGCAGTGCCCGGGGTACCCTGTGTTTGCACCCTGACCAGCCTCGGCTGCGCCCAGAGCCCTTCACAGTCTCCCGCCTGGGGTCTCTAGCCCCACCCCTTGAGGCAGGGGGCGGAGGGTGAGGAAGGCTGTCACCACTGTTATGGCCCCTGAAATTGCTTTAACAGTGACGCATGTTACTCTCGTAAAAATGAAGAACTAAGAGCATGAAATGCGGGCCGGAGCAATAGTCCAGCGGGTAGGGCGTTTGCCTTGCACGCAGCTGGCCCATGCCGGCCCGGGTTCAATCCCGTCATCCCATATGATCCCCCGAGCACCACCAGGAGTGATTCCTGAGTGCAGAGCCAGGAGTAACCCCTGAGCGTCGCTGGGTGTGACCCAAAAGCGCAAAAAAAAGTGAAATGCTGTGGATGCCCCCGTCTGCAGTCGCGGTCCAGCATCTGTCCACTGATGGAAGTGCAGCGAGGCTGAACACTCCTGGAGCATCACACTGTGTGTGTGTGAGCCCTCGCGCTGTGTGTGAGCCCTCACGCCGTGTGTGAGCTCTCACGCCGTGTGTGAGCCCTCGCGCCGTGTGTGAGCCCTCGGCGCCGTGTGTGTGAGCCCTCGCGCCGTTTGTGAACCCTCGCGCCGTGTGTGTGAGCCCTCGCGCCGTGTGTGAGCCCTCGTGCCGTGTGTGAGCCCTCGCGCCGTGTGTGAGCCCTCGTGCCGTGTGTGAGCCCTCGTGCCGTGTGTGAGCCCTCGCGCCGTGTGTGAGCCCTCGCGCCGTGTGTGAGCCCTCGCGCCGTGTGTGAGCCCTTGTGTGCGTGTGTGAGCCCTCGCGCGCGTGTGTGAGCCCTCGCGCCGGTGTGTGAGCCCTCACGTCGTGTGTGAACCCTCGCGCCGTCTATGAGCCCTCGCGCCGTGTGTGAGCCCTCGGCGTCGTGTGTGTGAGCCCTCGCGCCGTGTGTGAGCCCTCACGTCGTGTGTGAACCCTCGCGCCGTCTATGAGCCCTCGCGCCGTGTGTGAGCCCTCACGTCGTGTGTGTGAGCCCTCCGCGTGTGCTGCCACAGACCGGCTGTGCCTGGAGCATGGTGCGGGTGACGCAGAAGCTCCAGCCCAGGCTGTCGTGGGAGCAAGTGTGAGGGGCTTTGAGGAAAACATCACATTGCCTGCATGGGCCAAGCCCTGGGACTTTCCACCCAGCCCAGGACGGTCAGACCCACAGGGGACCCCAGATAGCACCTGGACCATCTTCCCGCCCCACACCTGCTCCCTGCACGCTGCCCTCAGTGGCTACTGAATGTGGCTTTATTTGGTCAAAGAAATAGAGGGAGGTGCCCAGCGTATGGTCATGCCGGTGTTCTCTCTCCCTCTCCTTTCCCGGAGCCCATCATTCTAGAACCCCGGCCACTGACCTCTGAGCATCCACCACCCCCAGCCACTGAGTGTCCATCCCTGACCACTGAGCGTCCACCACCCCCAGCCACTGAGTGTCCATCCTGACCACTGAGCGTCCACCACCCCCAGCCACTGAGTGTCCATCCCTGACCACTGAGCGTCCGCCATCCTCAGCCACTGAGCATCCACCACCCAGCCCGCATGTGTGGTCGTGTTTTCTGAGCAAGTGCAGTGTGGCTGTGGACAGGTCTGGCCAGAAGCAAACATGCCTCCGCAGACACTCACAGACTCTCTGGAGGTGATTCTTCTAGAAGCTCCCGGAGCTCGGGGCCCCAGGCTCATTAGGAGAAGGTAGACCAGCGAAGAGCGGCCCTGATTGTAATAAGCATCTTCAGATAATGCCGAGTTAAACGAGCTTCTGAGCTGCTGCTTATTTTTAGTTCTGGTGGGAAGCAGGAACCGCGAGGAGACGGGCCCGGGGTGGGCGGTGTCACAGGAGTGGGAGAGCGGCTGGAGAGAGGCAGGTGGTGACGCCGGAGACGGCAGGACCCCAGCTGGGGGCAGGTCAGAGTTGGGGGCTGGGTGCAAGTGTGTGTGCGTGTGATATGTGGGCGAGTGAGTGTGAGTGTGTGCTGTGAAGGCGTATGTGTGCATCTTCTCTTTACTGCGTCTGCACCCATCAATAGCCCGGCCCGGACCCGAGGGCTTCCCGCACCTGCTCTCTGCTCAGGCCGTTGCTTCTGGTGACGTGGCTGTGGCCTGGGTGGTCACCACCGGACATGTCTGGGAGTTGCTTTCTGTGAGTGGGCATCTGTCCTGGACATTTTAGTCTGAACTAGGGAGTGGGGGTAGCGGTGGGGGTGCCCAGGACCCCCTCTGCTGAGCCAACACCTTGCTGGGCCCCCACGGCAGCCATCCTGGGGGTACAGTAGGCGTCTGAGCTGGACAGATTTTCTTTTTTTTTTTTTTTGCAGATGTTTCTCCTGCAGGTTTTTTGGGGTACCTTCGCGGCTTGGTCCTGCCATTGAAGCTCTGCACAGGAGGGACTCCGAGGCCACTTCCTTCTCCCGGCCACTCCTGGGCATGTCACACAGCCTAGGGCATGCGGAGCAAAGCACCCCCAGACCATCCGGCTTCAGAGCAGGGACCCCTCTGCCAAGCCCTGCCAGAGCTACCATCGGGTACCGGCTAACGGGGTGTCAGCAGTGACCCTGGACAGCTGAGATCAGTGAGTTTTGGTGGCCATAGTCAGGCCCAGGACAGCGAGGAGGGTGCGTCCCTGTCCCCCAGGTCCTATTCCAGGCTGACCTTCCCCCAGACCCCCATTTCACCACCCCCAGTGAGAGGAGGGAGACTGGCGGGGGCCGTCACGGCGCCTCTGCTCAGGCTCACTGGACACGTGTGTTGGCGATGTAACGCGGGTAGGGTCAGTTCCTGAGCTGTCTTTCCCAAGGGGTCAGCTGCAAGAAGTGCCGAGCAGGAGGGTCCCTTCTTTGCGGGAACTTGTGCGCCCCCCCCCACATCTCATGGCCAAGAGGCCAGAGCAGGTGTGGGAGCGCCCCCCACCATGCGCCCAGACCACACAGCCCCTTGGAGCCTTTCCATCCAGACAGTGCCCTCGGGCTCTTCAGGAATGTTCCGGGGAAGAAGGTTCATCCCGAGGTCCCGGGGGTGAAGGAGAGTCCTGCGGTATCGGGAAGTGAAGGGGGTCCCGCAGCCTCAGATAAGGGGGTTTCACTTTCGTACTGTTGCTGCTGGCGTATTTCAGGACTCCCTAAGTATATATAAATAGACCTTTGCTTTGCTTTGCTTTTGCTTTGCTTTGCTTTGCTTTGCTTTGCGACTTGCAGCTTTAGTCAAGACAAAGAGATTTCTGTCAAAATTAATGGCGTGTCGGTTTCAGGGAGCAACTGAGAATCAGCGGGGGCGTGGCCCCTCCTACCTGAAGAGGCTCCCCCACCTCCACCCCACCGCTCTTTCACCCACCCCGAGGGAGCCAGGCCCAGAGCTCTGAGACCTGCTGCCTTCCCGCCGTGTCCATCGCTCTGGGCTCCCTCCTGCCGTGTCCGGCGCCTGGGCTCCCTCCTGCCATGTCCGGCACCCTGGGCTCCTTCCCGCCGTGTCGACACTTTGGTTCCTTCTTGGCCTTCCCAAGCTGCAGCTGCAGCATCACGAGAGAATGTGCCCATGTGCTGTCCACGCCGGGCGCAGCTCTCCCCCTGTCCATGCCGGCGCAGCCTCTCCCCTGTCCATGCCGGCGCAGCTCTCCCCTGTCCACGCCGGCACAGCCCTTCCCTGTCCACGCCGGCGCAGCTCTCCCCTGTCCATGCCGGGCGCAGCTCTCCCTGTCCACGCCGGCGCAGCCTCTCCCTGTCCACGCCGGCACAGCCCTTCCCTGTCCACACCGGCGCAGCTCTCCCTGTCCACGCCGGCACAGCCCTTCCCTGTCCACGCCGGCGCAGCTCTCCCCTGTCCACGCCGGCGCAGCCTCTCCCCTGTCCACGCCGGCGCAGCCTCCCTGTCCACGCCGGCGTAGCCCTTCCCTGTCCACGCCGGCGCAGCTCTCCCCTGTCCACGCCGGGCGCAGCTCTCCCCTGTCCACGCCGGCGCAGCTCTCCCCTGTCCACGCCGGCGCAGCTCTCCCCTGTCCACGCCGGCGCAGCTCTCCTATGTCCACGCCGGCGCAGCTCTCCCCTGTCCACGCCGGCGCAGCTCTCCCCTGTCCACGCCGGCGCAGCTCTCCCATGTCCACGCCGGCACAGCCCTTCCCTGTCCACGCCGGCGCAGCCCTTCCCTGTCAACGCCGGCGCAGCCCTGCCCTGGGCTCCCGACTTTACTAGTGCTCCTGGGGGCTCCACCATCTGTGGCCAGGTGCTTCCCTGTTCTAGGCACAGGGTCCTAGTAAGCAGCATCCGGGTTGGCGCACGGGTATGTGAAGAGGGTCCCAGAGATGTGAGGGCATGTGGGAACCGGGGCCTGCCTGAGGGCGCGTGTGGCCTCCTGGAGCTGCTCTGTCCTGCTGCGCTCCTGTGTCATTTGGGCATCAGGTATGCAGAGGCTGCTATCAGTGGGGGCTTAATAGCGCCCGGTAATAAATGGATTATTCAGTTAATGCTGCTTTATTGCAGTCTCATTATGGTTATAGAATCCTGATTAAAATCTGGATCAAAGATGAATTTCCCACTGGAGGGACTTTCACAAGTACTTCAATAAACCCTGAGCCACATGGCCGGGTGCTGGACACTGACCCCACATGGCCAGAGGTGCAAGAGTCTCTGAACCCCCAACATGGCCGCAGGTCAGGAGTATGTGACTGCCCTCAAGGCTGGGGGGTGCTGGATTCGGTGACCCCCCACATGAAGGGGGGTACTGGACTATGTGACCCTCATGACCCGGATGCTGGATTCTGTGACCCACCCTCGTGCATACGGTCAGGTACTGCTGGGCTCTGTGGCCCCACAGGGTCAGAGGAGCTGCTGGATTCTGGACTATGCGAGTCCCGTGGTCCTCGCGTGTCCTGTCTCCTGTGGCCCCACACAAACGTGCAGCCTCGGTGGGTTACAGAAGCGGGGAGTGTCCAGAGCAGGGCAGAAGGGCGAGTAGTCTCTGGCCAGTCACACATTGTGGTGACACAGCCAAGGGAAAACAGTCTCAGGCGTCAGCACCTTCTGTATCAGCGTGGTGACATCAGATACAGTGTTGGGGATCAGACAGTGTTGGGGATCAGATACAGTGTTGGGGGTCAGATACAGTGTTGAGGATCAGACACAGTGTTGGGGATCAGACACAGTTTGGGGATCAGATACAGTGTTGGGGATCAGATACAGTGTTGGGGGGTCAGATACAGTGTTGAGGATCAGACACAGTGTTGGGGATCAGACACAATGTTGGGGGGTCAGACACAGTGTTGGGGATCAGACACAATTTGGGGATCAGATAGTGTTGAGGATCATACACAGTGTTGGGGATCAGATACAGTATCACTGTCTTCCTGTTCATCATCGATTTGCTCGAGCGGGCCCCAGTAACAGCTCCATATGTCCTGTCTTATGCTAGTAGAGCCCCAGGGCACCTGCTTGCTCCAGGAGCATAAAGAGCCTCAATCCATTCGGAATGAGGTCTATAATTGTTACTGGTATTTGGCATATCAAATACAACACGGGTAGCTTGCCAGGCTCTGCCGTGCAGGTAGCATACTCTTGTAGTCATCTCTAAGTCCAGCATTTATTGATGAATCGCGGCTGCTTGCGGCCACTCGAGCCGGGCTGTGATAGGCTGGTCTGCTGGGTGGAGTTCTGACGAGAGAGAAGTCCAGATGTAGAGAATAGAGGCCTTCATGGAGTGGGGGATCGTCTGGCTTGTTGCAAGGCTCTGCTGGGGTGGCGGGCCAGGGCTAGAACCCGCCATCCCTCCTGGGCGCCTCGTGAGCGGCTGGGCACAGGGGAGCAAGTAGCAGCTCTGCCCCATGTCTGTGAGTCTCTGGACCAGCATACCTGAGCCGGATTTTAAAAAAAAAACTGCTGCAGGGTGGAACTCGATGGGCCGGGCTGTGTTAGGCTGGTCTGCTGGGTGGAGTTCTGAGAGAGAGAAGTCCGGATGTGGAGAATGGAGGCCCTCATGGAGTGGGGGGTCGTCTGGCTTGTTGCAAGGCTCTGCTGGGCTGGGGTGGCGGGCCAGGGCTAGAACCCACCATCCCTCCTGGGCGCCTCGTGAGCAGCTGGGCACAGAGATAGCAAGTAGCAGCTCTGCCCCATGTCTGAGAGTCTCAGATACAGTGTTGGGGATCAAATACAGTGTTGGGGATCATACACAGTGTTGGGGATCAGACACAGTGTTGGGGATCAGACATAGTGTTAGGGATCAGACACTGTTGGGGGTCAGATACAGTGTTGGAGGTCAGATACAGTGTTGGGTTCAGACAGGTGTTGGGGCTCAGACAGTGTTGGGGTTGGTGGACTAGATGCTCACTCAGATCAGCTGCATTTTGCGGTCTGGTGTCATCTTGCCATGGGCACTGTGGGAGTGGGTGGAGACATGTTTGTCCCTGGTCGTCGACTCATCACGCGCTTGTCCCACTGTCCTGAAGTTCCAGGGGCAGGGCCGGAGCAATAACACAGCAGGGAGGGCGTTTGCCTTGCACAGGCTGACCTGGGTTCAATATCCAGCATCCCATTTGGTCCCCGAGCACCGCCAGGAGTAATTCCTGAACGAAGATCCAGGAGTATCCCCTGAGCATCGCCGGGTGTGACCCAAAAAAGCAAAAATAAAATAAAGCTCCAGGGGCTGCACTGCTCAGGCCTCTCCCTGTCCACTGTTGTCGTAGGGTCAGGGCACGTCAGTCAGAGGGAGAGAGAGGAGAGGGGCAGCTTGTTGGCAAATCTCTCGTGCCTACATGTCCCTGCCAGCACAGCACCTCCCGGGGCTCCCGACCTTACTGGGGTCCCAGGGGCTTCACCATCTGGCCCCCGCAGAGCCCGGCTCTTCCAGCGGGGACGGGTGAGGTGGGAGGGAAGGAGAGTGAGATAGAGCACGCGGGGCCCCGACTCCTGCCCCCTCCTGCACAGCTCTGGAGTGTGGAGTGAGGCAGAGTCCCCCTGTCCCCGTGGGGAACGACTGTCACATCACAAGACACATTGTCGCTGTCAGGGGACAGTTATCTGTCACCGGATACTTTGTCACCGAATGTGGCTGGGTCGGCTGCTACCCCTGGACGCTTGTCACCATTACCATGAGATGTGTGTCATGTCTGTCAGGCTCCCCAGGAGATGTATTGCTGCCCTGTCCACCTGTCTGCATGCGCGGTGCTCCCAAGGCCTTCTCCATCCAGGGGCAGCCACTGTGATGTCCCCGCAGGCTTGCAGACACGGTCAGTGCTGCTGGACCCCTGGACCCCTGGCTCCTGCAGGAGGCAGGAGCCTTGGGGCAGGTCAGGCAGGGAAGGTGGGGAGACAGAAGCTTCTGGAACATTCACCCGTCTCCTTGGGAGGGGAGCACAGCCACGGGAGCACAGCTCTCACGCTGGCCCCGCAGAGATTCTTCCTGAGTTCTGCCTGGAGCCCAGAGCCAGGCATTGGCGGTTGGACCCACGAATCCAGCCCAGGGCAAGAAGAGCTGCTGTGACTCCGTTTCCGCCTGCATGCCCGAAGTGGCGTCCCTGCACCTGGCAGCGGGCACCCCGGGAGCTGTCCTTCCTGGCATCACTGCGCAGACAGCGCTGTGGGTTCACTGTTCCTGCTTATGGTCTAGGAGGACAACGGGCTGGGAGCTCCTTCGGCATTGGGGGTGTGAGAGGCCGCCGGAAAGGCCCCTTGCAGGCCGGCGCCCATTGGGGGCCGCATCCCGCCTCGCTGTTTCCTAAAGTTGTTATTTAACACTGTAATTGACCAAGTTGTTCACAATACAGTTGTTCAGGCCTTAAATGTTCCCCACCACAATGTCCTGTTTCCCTCCTTCCACCTGCCACCCCACAGCCTGCCTCTAAGGCAGATATCCCCTTCTCTCCGCCTCTCTCCTCTTTCACCCTCTCTCTCGATCTCTCTCTGTCTCTCTCCTGTCTCTCGCTCCTGTCTCCTCTCTGTCTCTCTCCTCTCTCTGTCTCTCACTCCTCTCTCTGCCTCTCTTCTCTGTCTCTGTCTCTCTTTTCTGTCTCTCGCTCCTCTCTCTCTCCCTCTCTCTCCTTCTTTTAGTCATTATGGTTTGCAGTACAGGTACTGAGAGGTTATCATGTATGTCCCTTTACCTACTTTTAGCCATCCGTTTTTTTTAATTTATTATTTTTATAGCCATCAGTTCTTATCCAGAGTGACCATTTCCAGTTATCATTGTCTAGTGGTTCCTTCTCTGTCCCAGCTGCCTTCCCCCAGCACTTGAGGCCGGCATCCAGCCATGGGCTAATCCTGGCCCTTGTTTCTACTGTCATCGGATATGGGCTTCATATTATGGTGTTTTTCTTATATCCCGGATGAGAGCAGTCGTTCTATATCTGTCCCTCTCCTGACTCATTCACTCAGCATGATAGTCTCCATATCCATCCATTTATATGAATTTCACGACTTCATCTTTTCTGACAGCTGCATAGTATTCCATTGTGTAGATGTACCAACGTTTCTTTATGCAGTCGTCTGTTCTTGGGCACTCAGGTTGTTTCCAGATTCTGGCTATTGTGAATGGTGCTGCGATAAATACAAAAATGCAGATGGTGGGGCCGGAGCGATAGCCCAGCGGGTAGGGCGTTTGCCTTGCACGCGGCCGGCCTGTGCCGCCCGGGTTCGATCCCCGGCGTCCCCATATGGTCCCCCGAGCACCGCCAGGAGTAATTCCTGAGTGCAGAGCCAGGAGTAACCCCTGAGCATTGCCGGGTGTGACCCCAAAAAAGCAAAAAAAAAAAAAAAAAAATGCAGATGGTGGGCGGGAGCGATAGCCCAGCGGGTAGAGCCTTTGCCTTGCATGCGGCCGGCCCATGCCGGCCCAGGTTCGATCCCCGGCATCCCATATGGTCCCCAGAGCACCACCAGGGAGTAGTTCCTGAGTGCAGAGCCAGGAGTAACCCCTGAGCATTGCCGGTGTGACCCAAAAAGCAAAAAAAAAAAAAAAAAAAAATGCAGATGGTGTTTCTGCTGTGTGTTTCTATGGCTCCGAGTGTATTCCCAAAAGTGGTATTGCTGGGTCAAATGGGAGCACAATTGCTAGTTCTTAGAGGAATGCCCATGTTGTTTTCCTACCGTCTGAACCAGTCGGCACTCTGACCAGCAGTGGAGGAGAGTCCCTTTCTCCTGCAGCCTAGGCAGAATCCTAGGCAGAATCCGCCATGACCTTTTGGTTCCTTTTGTTTACAGCCTGTCTCCTACTCAGCAGGTGTCAATTGTCGAGCCAAGCTGCAGTGATTTGCTAAAATGTTGCTTTTTACCTGGTGCCCTTGGCACGCTCATGCAGCAGAGCTAAGAAGCCCTTCTGTATAGATACAGGAAGACAGTCAAGGCTACTTTGTTGTTCTGTGCTTGCGCCACATCTCTTAACTAAATCCCTCAATTGCCTAGAGATTGATTCTAATTCCTCACACCCAAAAAGGAGGGTCCCACCATGGGACTGGATGGAACTAGGAAGAGACCACCCTGGCTTCGATATGGGACAACTAAGTGTGTATATCTGAGTGCAAGACCTTACAGCAAGCTTTTGTTGTGACCCAAAGCTAAAATAGCAAGGTCTCAGAAGGAGCTCTGTGTTTACCTAAAGAAATTGGTGGCTGGGATAATTAGTCTGGTGAGAAGAGTGCAGTGTGGATTATACGGTATAATCTCCCCAGGAAAGGTCACTCATCGCGGTGCAGATCATCGTCTGTCTCTCTGTATACAAAAATGACTAGAAATATCATTGAAATAATCGTTTATTAGCTCAAGATGAGAGAAAACATTCCCACATTTCACTCTAGCCCCAGGGAGCTGAGGCGGAGCCCCCTAATTGGGTTTTGCACCTGGTGAAAAGCCCTCCTCTCTCTTCGTTTTTGGAGTAAAAACGGCTTTTTACTTTTTGCCTCCATCATTTGTGAAAGTCCTGCCATCTGCTTTTGTAAACCCCCTGCCCCGTACCTTGGCAAACTATAAAAGGGCTCTCTTGTTTGGCTGGGGGTGCTCTGCCCTGCTGTGCTTGGCTCAGCTCTCTCTGCTGGTGTGTGGAAAATTAAAACCTTAGCCTTTCTAAGAATTGGTGGTTGTGATTCTGTGTCCATCAGCTGTAGGAAACAGCTATTAGCCCCAAACACGGCCAAAGAACCTTAGTTCACTTGTTACTTGTCTTCCCATTGTTCCTCAATTTGTTCGAGCGGGCACCAGTAACATCTCCATAGGTCCTGTTGCGTGCTAGTGTAGCCAAAGGGCATCTGCTTGCTCCAGGAACACGAAGAGCCTCAGACCATTCCATCAGGTCATGGGAATGAGGTCTATAATTATTACCGGTTTTTGGCATATCAAATATGACACAGGTAGCTTGCCAGGCTCTGCCATGCGGGTGGTATACTTTCAGTAGCAGGCTCTCATCTCATGCATTTAATGATGAAGTGCATGTCCGCAGCGACCGAAGTGCAATGGAAAGAGATCGGCTTTTCTCTTGGGTGGAGCTCTGATGAGCTGTGGAGTCCGGATGTTGAAAATGGCGGCCCTCGTGGTGTGGGGGTTCCTCTGGCTTCTTGCAAGGCTCTATTGGGATGGTGGGCCAGAGCTAGAACTCGCTTTCCCTCCTGGGCACCTCATGATCAGCTGAGCACAGGGAGAGCCAGTAGCAGCTCTGCCCTATGTGTCTGAGTCTCTGGATCAGGCATACCTGGGCTTGAGATAGTCTTTGCTATAGGGTGGGACTCTGACAATCAGGGCTTGAGATCGGCAAGGAACCTCACAGACCCTAATACTGTTGGAAACCCCAGAGAGCCCTGACATCTGGACAGCCCCAACACATGACATTGAAGCTAATGGCATCTTCACAGATGAAACACCACTGACCAAGCAAGTAATAATTCCTGAGTGTAGAGCCAGGAGTAATCCCTGAGCACTGCTGGGTATGACCCAAAAAGCAACAAGAAAGATACAAAGATAGCCCATGGAATGGGAAAATCTATTTATCCAGTATCCATCTGATAAGAGTTAATATCAAAGATATATTAGGCACTGGTAGAACTTTACAAGAAAACATTCAGCCCCATTAAAAAATGGGGAGAAGAAATGAACAGAAACTGCTTCAAAGAAGAGGTTCAAATGGCCAAAAAGGCACATGAAAAAAAACGTTTCATCATCACTAATCATCAGAGAGATGCAAAACAAAGCAACAATGAGGTATCATCTCACACCGCAGAGACTGGCACACATCCAAAAGAGCAAGAACAACCAGTGCTGGAGCAGTACTTCTAGACACACATACACACATGCATGTACAAAGTCACATGTATGTATATGTACAATTGTGCATGCAGACAACTGTTCACAGCTCATGCACACACAGGTCACCCACAGCCCACACTGGAACTTCACACATACATACCCACAGGTGTACTCACGCAAGACACACATGCATGCACACATACATGCACATGCTTATTTCCCCCCTTCCCCTCTAACTGCTGAGCACCGTCTGGGGATTGTGGGTTTGGGTTTCTGCCAAGCACCAGGGTTTCACTTGATCACTTGAATCCCGTTATTCATCAATTTGGTCGAGCGGGCACCAGTAACATTTCCATTGGACCCTATCACGTGCCAATGTAGCCCAATGGCATCTGGTTGATTCAGGAATATGAAGAGCCTCAAATCGTTCCTTCAGGGTCTTGACAAGGAAGTCTGACCATCTTGTAGGTGGGCGGCCACGTGATCTTTTGACATCCCGTGGGATCCAGTCAGTAATGGCTCTAGTCCAGCGGTTGTCTCCAAATCGCATTACATGTCCAGCCCATCTGATTTTCGATGCCTTGGCAAACGAGACAGCGTCCCTGATTCTGGAATAGCGACGGAGGTCAGAACTCCGGATTCCTTCTCTCACTTGAGTGAGGTGTGATATTCCAAGCATAGCTCTTTTGATTCCTCTCTGGGAGACCCGAATAGCATTCTCATCCTGCTTTCGTAGGGCCCAGTCTCTGAGGCGTATGTTAATGTAGGGAGAACGGTGGAGTCTAAAGAGATGTGCCCAGAGCCAGAGGTTCTTTGTCCTTTTAGCTATTTCTTCGATGCCTTTGAAGGCATTCCATACTGCTCTCTTCCTCCTGCGCAGCTCAGGTTTTAGGTCGTTCATCATGTTGATTTCTCGACCTAGGTACACATAACTGCTGCATTCAGAGATGTTTGTTCCATTGAGAGTGAATGGGGCCTCTGGAACTAGTTCGTTCTTCATAAACATGGTTTTCTTTAGATTCAGCTGTAGACCTATCTTTCCACATTCTCGGTCGAAGTCAGCCAGCATTTGTGCCGCTTGGCTAATGTTTGGTGTTATTAGAATGATGTCATCAGCGAAGCGGAGGTGGTTTAGTTGCCGACCATCTATCTTCACTCCCATTCCTTCCCATTCTAATTGTCGCATGATGTTCTCAAGGGTGGCGCTGAAGAGTTTTGGTGAAATGGTATCACCCTGTCGAACCCCTCTTTTGACATCAATGATCACTTCTTTGTAGAATGGTGAGATCCTGGTGGTGAATCCGTAATACAGCTCACGAAGGATCTTGATGTATTGGGTTTGAACACCCTGTTTGACTAGGGCTTCGATGACTGCTTCAGTCTCCACAGAATCAAAGGCTTTCTGTAAATCAATGAACATGAGACAGAGCGGCGTCTTGTACTCTCTACAAATCTCACTGAGCTTGGTTACTGTGTGGATATGGTCAATTGTGCTGAATCCTTTCCGGAAGCCTGCTTGCTCGCATGGTTGTCCTTCATCTAGTGTTCTGCTAATCCTGTTCAGGATGACTCGTGTAAACAGCTTGTAGATGACGGACAACAGGCAGATGGGGCGATAGTTGCCGATGTCATGAATGTCTCCCTTCTTGAACAGTAGAACTGTCCTGCTGGTTTTCCATTGGGAGGGCACCTTGCATTCGGACAGGTAGCATGTGAAGAGCCGAGCTAATGTATTGATGAGTACCGACAGCAGATTCTTCAGGTATTCGGGTCTGACTTTGTCTGGGCTGGTGCTGTTCCCTTCTTTACCAACGAGATGGCATGTTGGATTTCAGAAGGGAGAATATTGGGAATGACATATCCATCCTGTGGAATTTGGTATGTGGGCAGGTGGATGTGGCTATCAAAGAGATTTGAGTAGAAGTCATGGATAATCTTCTCCATTGCCTTTCTGAAAGATGTGATAGATCCATCAGGGCATCGGAGGGCAGTCATCTTGGTCTTATAGTTGGCAAAGGACAGGCGAGTGGTGCGAATGCTTTTCCAGGCTTCTGCTGCATCTTCCAGTATTTCTGCTCTTCTATCTTTGAAGTCTTCTTTTATCGCTTCTCTGCACCGTTTAGCAAGCTTGGACGTTAGCATTTGGTCTCCTGAGGCTCGTACCTTGCCACGTTGGCGAATGAGCTCAAGAGTTTCTGAAGACAAGCATCCTTTTGTGTCTTTCTCTCTCTCGACATTCTTCGCACAATCATGGAGGTGCTGAACCAGTCGGTTCTGAACCAGGGTTTACAGTGTTGTTAATCCCACTTTCCTGCGCGTGGTCCCAACACCGAGCCCCCCGGTGCCCCCGCCCCAGAGTTCGCCTCCCTCCAGTGTCCCAGCCCCTCGCCCGGGCTCAGTTCTGCAGACCAAGTTCCAGTTCCAACGCTGTTGCCATTTGCTGGTGCCCACCGTGCCTGTTTATGACCCGTACACGAGAGCTTTATTGCAGTGGGGCCTCCGCGCCCATGGAGGAAGTAAAGCTGAACCTGAAAGCCCACAGAATGGTAAGTCAGAGATAAGTTAGCAAGTTTCTCAAGCCTTTTGGTTATACAGATTTGAAAATTGAAAATGCGAATAGTTCTGTGCTCATTTATTTTAAAATTACGTGAAATAGATAAAGCTGCAAATGATTTAGTAAGAGTGAGAAGGGGGTTTAGGGTTTAGAGGAAAATCTGAACAGACCTACAAAAGTATAAACATTTACCTCATCCTTAAAAGGGAATATTGCTTTTATGCTCCAAAATGGTATATTATAGATATGCGTAAGCACCTGCGTTAATAAGTACAAAGATTGTAATAGAATCTCTGCGGCTGTGAAGGTCTCACCTGAGCAGATTCAGAACAGTCGATATAAATGAAAGCAGTTCATTATTGGAACGTATGAAAGCAGTTCATTATTGGAACGTATAAACGCCGGGCGGCCGGAAGCTCGGGAGCGAGGCCAGGCTCAGGCCAGGGGCGAGACGCTGGTCTTCAGAGAAGCTCCGTGAGCGTCTCACAGAGCTGACTTGGCTGTCGCGGGTCGCAGAGTTCTGAGTCGTTTCTGCGCTCTGAGGGGCCGCCGGACCGGATGGAGCATCCTTGGGGCGTGCCCGCCAGCCGCGGCCCTGGGATCCTGCCCACCACTGTGCGGGTCCAGCTCCTCCTCCCGAGCCGGCCACTCCCCCTGTTCGTCCCTGGCTTCGGCTTCGTCACCTGAGCCCAGCACGTCATGGAGTCCGGCTGCGGCCCGTCAGGCCTTGTGCGGAGCCGCCGTGCTCCCGACCCCGCGGCTCCTCCCTGTGGTCCCTTCAGCTCACTGTCCCTCCCTAAGCCCCTTCCCGTCCCGGGCCGCCCCGGCCCTGCCCTTGTTCCTCTGACTCCACCCCACAGCTCCTCGCTCCTTGCGCTTCTTCCATCGCTCCATGGCCAGCAGCTTCGCGTCTCGGCTTTGGGTTTTCCTCGGCTGCTTCCCGGGGGCTCGGGCAGCTGCTCGGGCCTCCGCAAAGTGTGTCCCGTCCCCTCCGTGGACCGCTGCCTGCCCGTCCAGAGCGCAGCTCCCGTGTCTGCTCGGACTTTCTGGTGATTCGCAGCCGTGTGCCTGAGCCTGACGGGAAGTGGGCGGTGCCGGAGTGGGCGGTGCCATGAGTGGGCGGTGCCAGAGAGTGGGCGGAGCCGGGGTGGGCGGTGTCAGAGTGGGCGGAGCCAGGAGTGGGCGGAGCCAGGAGTGGGGCGGTGCCGGGAGCCTCCCGGCCTTCTCGCCCTCTCTCTGAACTGGGGGTCCTCGGGTTTGCGGTGCCGAGACGTGGCCAAGGGGTGATGTCTCTGGTGATGCCAGTGTGGGGGGGCATGCCTGGGGATGACGGTGCCCGAGCCGCCTCACATTCTTGGCTGCTGGTCCTGCCTCTTCCCGTGCGGGAGCAGGACATGAGGAGCAGGTTGAGATTTTCCTGCCCCTAGGAGTGGTCACTGCTTGCAGGGGGGGCGGGGCCCTGGGCTGTGGCCACAGCGTGAGCTCCCGGTGCCCTGCAGTGTCTCCGGGTCAGAGGCCAGGAGGGCCCCTGCCGAAAGGCATTTGCACATGGACATCGAGTGGGTCTGGGCCGGGTGGGCGGCAAGCAGCAGCGGTCATCGGGGTCAGCAGGGCCCGGCCACAGTAACAGGTGAGCGGGGGCCGTGCTCACGCATACCGGAGGAGCTTTTCTTAGCTTCTGGAATAAATAAATAGTAATTAAATCACATTCTGTGTGACAGAGAAACTGCTTAAGCAGCAGCCCTCCCGTCATGATTGCCGAGAGACCCACGTCTCCGTAAACAGGAGGTGACTTTATCCGCCGTCCGTATTGGCACGCCGTGACGTGCCTGGTGGCTCACGCAGCGGCAGCAGGCAGAGCTCACGCCTGGAAACAGACGTTGTGCCCGACCAGGTGCTTCACTGCCAAGGCCAGGGAGGCCTCGGGGCCGCTGAAGGCTGCGGGAGTATTCCAGAGGCCTCACGCATGGCCGCTGCCAGTGCGGCCGCTGAGACAGTGCCTGATGCCGGCCCGGCCACTGCGCGGGCTCTGTGGGGTCCGGCTAGTGCTGCTGAGCAGAGTTAGGCAGCCCGGACACCGCAGGCGCCGGGGTCCCCGGCTGCACGAGGGACTCTGCTGTGGTTTTCCGGCCAGCATCAGGCTCCCATGCCAGGCCAGAGCCAGCCACAGCGACACACAGTTGGGACTGGTTTAGTTTGGTGTCTGGGGCGCTCACCCAGCGGTGCTCGGGGCTCAGTCCTAGCTCAGTGCTCAGGGAACAGCGGGGTGCCAGGGCCGGAACAAACCGTGTCTCCAGCCTCCAAGCTGCAAGCGACTGTACGTGAACTGGCCACGTTGGCTTGTGGCTTGTGGTGCCACGCCTGGAGCCTGTGGGGTGAGTTGGAGTCTGTCTGAGCCACAGTCCAGCCCAGAGCAAGGGACAATTCAGGAGCCAGAGCCAGAGGTCAGGAGCTGCTGGCCGCTGCCCACAGGCACCACGGGGAAGGGGCGGGTGTGGGGCGGCCGCGCCCACCCTGACTGACCCTTTGCTCCTTCTCTCGCAGTCGAGTTCAGCAGCTGCTCGGGGACCACAGGGACACGGTACGAGACCAGCTCTGAGGACTTCAAGGTCGGGGCGGGACCGGGACAGTCTTTGCCGCGACGGGCGATGCGGGTCCCCTCCGCACAGGTGGCCTTCACTGTGACAGCCCGGGATGCCCTGACAGCCGAGCGCTGGGACACGGCGGTGCGACTGCTGGTGGCCGCTCCCTCCACAGCGCGCTGGACACAAGGTAGGCCTGGCCGCTTGCGGGGCCGAGTCTCAGCAGGCAGCACGCAGGGACGGCTCAGGAGGCTCTGCCCTCACGGCCCCCTGCATGTGGGCGGGGCCTGCCGCCCCCAGCCAACTCCTGAGGGTGAGGAAGAGAGCCGGGCGGGGGGCAGCTCATGGGGAAGGGTCACACTCCCGGACTCGACCTCAGTGAACTGCGCAAGCACGGGAGGGCACGAGCCTCAGAGGGCTGCAGTGAGTCAAGTTTCTGGGGGTGCCTCAGAGCCCGGCCTAGGCGAGGGCCTGCCGAGACTCCCGGAGGGTCCTGGGTGGTGACCCTCAGTTCCGGCTGCTGGGCAGCTCACGCTGCAGCCGTTTCCCATAGCCCCTGGGCCAGCGCCTGGGAAGGAAAGGGCTGAGCCCCCCTAACTCTCGGAGACCCCCGGCCGTGGCCAAGGAGCCAAACCCTCACCGGCCCCAAGGACTCCAGTGGCCGAGCTGCTTTGTGAGCCCCGGGGGTCCCCGACCTGCCTCAGGGACCTTCTCACAGTGTTTCGCCATCAGCGCCCCGAGGCCCAGCTCCGGGGCTGTTGTGTCTCGGCTCTGAGCCGCAGAGATGGTCCTGGGGAGAGAGCGGTGGTGGGCAGGACACAGCCCCGGGCGGCCCGGGCCCTGGAGAGGAGGCGGGGGGTCTGCACAGACCACGGCCAGCCCCCCTCGTCCATGGGGGCAGCAGATGGGGCTCTCGGGAGGGGGCACTGGGAGGGGCACTGTGCCCGGACAGCCACCACAGAGCCAGTGTTGGTGCTGGCCCTGGCCAACACGGCCACACACCAGCTTGTGTGCACACGCACACGGACATACACGTATGGGCACACACATGTTCCTGCTCACTCAGTCTCAGCCACTGCACACGCCTCCGGTGTGTGCTGCCTGGTGTGTGGCCCTCTGTGACACGGCACACGGCTTCACTCTGTCGCTGTGCTCGAGGCCTGCTCCGTGGCAGAACATCAGCTGGCGCCGCTCACCAGGACCATGGGGGAAGCCCGTGGGGGGCCGCACCAGTGTCCCTAACGGGGCATACGTGCATGTGTATGCAGAGGCTGAGACTGTGTGTGTGTGCGTGTGTGTGCTCGTGTGCATGTGTGCGTGTACGTGTGGGCACATGAGTCTTCCTTCAGCCACAGCCCCGAGTCCCGGAGCTGCCCTGACGAGGCTGATGGTTGTTGGTTGGTTTTCTTTGGGGGCACACCCAGCAGTGCTCAGGGCTGACTCCCGGCTCTGTGCTCAGGGCTGACTCCGGCTCTGTGCTCAGGGCTGACTC